>LOJH01074334.1:0-13019 GCA_001685095.1 Ellobius talpinus
TGGCCTGCAGGCAGACACACAGACAGAATATTGTATACATAATAAATACATAAATACATAAATACATAAATAAATAAATATCAAAAAAAGAAATCAATTCTCTGCTTTAGCCATTAGCCAATAGTCACTATTGGATCAGAGGCAGTCAATGAAAACTCGTTG
Source organism: Ellobius talpinus (assembly GCA_001685095.1). NCBI lineage: Eukaryota > Metazoa > Chordata > Mammalia > Rodentia > Cricetidae > Ellobius > Ellobius talpinus. The sequence continues at coordinate 163 of LOJH01074334.1, forward strand.
TTTGCTTGTGTTCCTTTCTGTATCAGAATCCCTTTTTCCCCTGCCATCGGAGATATTCAAATTCTGCCCAGCATTCAGTACAGGCCCCAGCTCTCTTTGCTTCAGGAAACCACTGATGCCTATGTTTTTTCCAAACAAGTCAGGAGAGAGTTGCACCCCTCCCCAAAAATGGTGGAGTGGAAAACCCTCAGATCTGAGAGTGACATACATACTGCTACATACTACTGTGAAAATCCTTGTCACTTAAACAATACCTTTAATTTCTTCATCTACAAAACAAGAATTCTGAACAGTTTGACAGTTATTTGGGGGCATTCTACAGAATAAGGTAAAAATTCTAGCCTTTGGTCTTAGTTTCCCTCTCTAAACATATTTTTTTTTTTCTTTTGTCTTGTTTTTCCAAAATGACACAAGCTCTCTGTGGACCTATACTAAGACCTCTGTACACATCTCCTCCAGGCTCAGGCAGCCTGAAACTGCCTGAAGCCAGATGAATGCAAATATGGACTTGTTTGAGGAGACTCTGGGACAGTAATACCACTGAATCAGTAACTCATTGAATACCTCACATGAGCTACCAGTAAGAAGTGGACTAGAAAAGTGGGGGAAACGATTAAGCAAGGTTCCAAGGGGTTCAGGGAACAGTAACACACTAGGAATTACACAGCTCAAAACTCTGAGGTCAGTAACCCAGAATCTCCACAGTATCTTTAAAGTCCTAACCATCTCCATCTCTCTGCTCTGCTATCTTGAACGTGGCTTTGCTTTCTGCAGATAGAGTGGCTCTCATACTTCTAAATCCTGTGACTGAATTCTAAGTGAAAGACTGGAGCAGGTGAGTGAATGAGTGAGTGCTGTCTGCTTTCATCAAGAAGACATTAACTGTGCCAAAAGTCTCTCAGTAGACTTGTATCTCACTGTAACCCAGAACTGGGTTACACAGCTATCCTAGCTCCAAGGAAGCCAAGGAGATAATTACACTAGGTCCACTGTGGTCTTGAAAACTGAGATTCTAACAAAAAAGATGAAAACAATGGCCACTGGGTAAGCACGTATCACTATTTGTCACATTAATCTGAAAAACTGTTTAGAACACAGCAGACAGTTGGATGTCAACCACCAAGGCCCCAGGTCGGGAAGCAACCTCATATGTTTGCTCTTTGACATCCACACCAGGTCAACAAACACTTTAGGAGGATCCTTGGTCTCTGACCCTACACCTGGCTGCCTCCACAAGACAAAGGAGGTCCTTGGGTGAAACATTAAGTAAGAAATACAAAGAAGTCATTACTTTCTGTGCAGTTACAGCTAAGTTCTTCCCAAATTAGGGTGAGAAAATAAAACACAAAATTAGAAAATGTTGTTACTTGAAAATACTTTTTAAAACCATTCTCATGGTGCTTGGGGTTAGAGGCATTGCTTTGTGTGTTTTTTAAAGAAAGCAAAAGGTTAAATATACAATAGCATATCCCTGGGGGCAATGCCTTCCTTTATATTAAAAATACTTGTAATTCTCTTTAAAAGTTGGTTTGGTTTCCTCTCTTGAACCTTTTGAAGTGTATACTTCTAGTCTACTAGAGAAGTTTTTAAGCAAATGAACAAAATAATGGACCTCCTTATGGCATGTTTGCACATGCATAGCAGGATCCTTACTCCCACTGCCCCCTCTTGTTTCTCGTCCCCATCCCACTGGTGGCCTCTTTTCTCCCAAACGTTTGCTAAAAAATTTAAATCATAAAATTTTATAGATAATTATACTATTTTTTTCTGATCTCTGGTTCCCTTTTATTCTCTACTGTATCCTTTCTTTCCCTTCTTTGCTATTTTTCTTCTACCAATTTTTATTTATGTTTTGCTTTATTTAATGCATATTTATCATTCATATTAAGTAATTTCTGAAAAGGATCAGCTTTTCGTAACATGGATTTTTTTTAAAAAAAAATCTGTTAAAAGTAGGAAGGAAAAGATTTAAGAAAATTTCTGAAATTAACCCAGAATTTCCTTCAAGGAAACAGTGGAATAAAAACACTTGGATACTATATCCCAGAAAAGTCAAAAATCTCCAAGAAATTTCTGGAGAACATAATGATCAAAAATACTGCTGTTGTGATTTTTTAAGCACTATTTGTTGTTGATGTTTTATCACATCCAGCACACAGTATTTCTGGATGGACTTAGAGAATGCATACATAGAGGAGGCCTAGAACATTTTTCATGGGCTTCTGTCCCATAAGGCCTTGGTGCTTCTATCTTCAGAAAGCTGACTATAGAGCCTTCTGAGAACTCACTTAGATAATAGTTCCCAAGAGGAAGAAGTCTTTCCTAAGGCACACAGAGCACAGTTTACTGTGGATAAGTGGACTGTTTTAAATATGAACAAGGATGGTTCATCTCTAAAGTTAAACATTCTCTGGACTCTTTTTGGAAACTTTTGATTTATAAAAATAGTCTAAAGAAAGAACATGAAAGTTTGGGGGAAAATAGTTTTTAAAATGCATATAGATCTTGATTTGCAAAACAAATGTAAAGTGAGTGACTCTATCAGTCAAAACTCCACTAATGAGACTCATTTATACACTCACATACACAGAGAGACAGTGTGGGTTTGGAAGACATTATGGAGGTTGGCTTGGCAACTCTGGTGAAATTTTCCATCCTTAGGGCAGACCATCAGAAAAGACAGGCTGCAGGCAAAGCTATTGGGTACATGCTGATGCTGTCGTTCATAGGAAGAATTCTTTGGAAGCCCAATTCTGCAAAGGCCTCCAGCTGACTGAATTAATATCTAGGATAATCTTCCTTAAAAATCCACTACTGAGTCAGGCAGTGGGGGCATACACTGTTAATCCCAACAGAGGCAGAGGCAAGTGGATCTCTGGTCTACTGAGCAAGTCCCAGGATAGCTAGGGCAACACAGAGAAACCCAGTCTTAAAAACAAACAAACAAAATTCCTTACTGATTGCCTGGTGGTGGTGGTGCAAGCCTTTAAATCCAAGAACTCTGGAGGCAGAGGCAGATGGATCTCTGTGAGTTAGAGTCCAGCCTGGTCTACAGGGTGAGTTCCAGGACAGTCAAAGATACACAGAGAAACCCTGTCTCAAAAAACAAACAAAAAAATCCCTTACTGATTAGAGATTTGAATCATGTCTATAAAACACTTTTACAGGATCTCCTAGATAACTTGGGACTGTGGCCTAACTAAGGCTAACAAAGGCCTAACTTGTGCTAACATATAAAATTAACCACTGCAATGAAATTTACTGCTTCATTTTAAATCACATTGTGAGATTTCTAGTGCTCATTAATTTATCACATTGACTATAAAACCAGTTTTTCATCCAGACTCAGAAAGACAAATGTTTTTTATCATAAGCAGAATTTAGGATGTGTGTGTGTGTGTGTGTGTGTAAGAAAGAGGGGGGAGATGAAAATAGAAGGGGGACTACTAGGGGAAAGGAAAAAGTCTAAAGGGTGGGAAGGAGAAGTGGAGAGCAAGAGGGTAATAGAAAAATAAAGTCAAAGTATTGCATATTTTCTCTCATACATAATCAAGAGAGCAATCAAGAAAGAGGAGAAAGTGAGAAAGAAGGAGGTGGGAAGGAAGGAAGGGAAGTGAGTCTGTGTGTGTCTGTGCGTAATATATGAAAGCAGAAGCAGAACTACGTGAGAGAAGAAAGGAGGCCAGTTTAGGAGATGGACAGGGGCAGGTAGTGCAGGCATGAAATGAGTAAGATACAGTAATGTGTGTATGAAAATATCATAATGAAACTCATTACTTTGAAGCTTGATAAAAATTTAAAAAACCATTTTCTTAGGTTTATTGAATATGTGTACACATGCCATGATGCACATGCTGAGGTTAGAGGACAACTTGCAAGACTTGGTTTCTCTCCTTCCACCATGTTAGTTCTAGGGATTGAACTCATTCAGGTCATCAGGCTTGGTAGCAGGTGATTGTCAGCACTAAGCCATCCCCCAGCCTCCTAAATTTTTAAAATAAAAATGAAAGAAAGCAAAATGTTACTACCATCACCAGAAAAAAATCTTCTTACTGCTGTTCTTTTGTTTTTACTTCTGTACATATTGTGTTAGTTTCCTTATCAGTGACGGTCACATAAGGAATGAAATATTTATGTTGTCTCCTACTTTCAGAGATTTCCGTCTATAGCCCCTGGCTCTGTTAACTCTGGATGCATGGAGTCTACACGGCAATGGGAGCTTGTGATCTGGGCAAATCACGTCATAGTACAAAGAAGGCAAAGAGACACTCCTAGTAACTGACTTCCTTGAGCTAGGCCTTACCTCCTGAAGTTTCTAGCACCTCCCAAAACAGTACCACCAAATAGAGACCAAGCTTTCAAAACATGAACCCATGGGGGCATTTCATTTTGAAACCATAACACACAAAGGCCTTTGTACACATTATCATTTCAACCCTGAGTGAATATAAAGTTATGTGTTTAGAATTGTTTCTTTCTATGAATTGTCAGCTATTTTCCTATTTTTATCTAAAAATGTTCTTGCAAGTCACAGTAGTAATGCTCTGGGCAAATATAAGGTGTCACTAGGTTTCACAAGTGTGAAATAATATTTTACTGAACAGAAAGGTAGCATAACTTACGGGCTTTTCAGAATCAAACTCATGTGGCTTGGCACACACACAATTGTTTTGCTTTATTAATTGTTAACTATAAATAGAGGTTGATTTTCCCTGGAGAAAAACAAGAGCTAAATCCACAAAGCTCTTCACTCCCCACTGGTAACTACCATTATCTCTTTGGCCAGTGTCCTTTCAGACCACTTATCTACAAATTTACATGCACAGTGCAGTGCACAGGCAGAGGAACCCATGTGGAAAGCAGGTATTTACTTGTCTAAGGAAAATGCTACCTGCTGCTGATTCTTATCATGGCAGATTTGTGGTGTGATGGTCAAGAAAAACAATAGTAAGAAAAAGGACAGGAGATCTTGCCAAGAGTGATCCTCTGGACTTCTTTGGTCTTTTTATTTTGGGTCCCCTGAGCTCATTTATGGCAAGTAGCACCACCATAGAGTGTGTATCACAGCCTAAGCGATTTTAAGATCTTGCACCGTTTCATCAAATAGTCACTAGTACTAGTGGTTCAAGAAGTATAGATAAACAATTCCTTATGCAACTGAAAGTATCTCCACTAAGAAAAAAAATTCCCTAAAGTGCAAACTGAAGTCGTTACCCTCAATGCCAAATTTTGTCTTCCAATGGACACTGAAAATCTCTTTATTTACTTGTTTTAAAATATGAGATTGAGCTAGGTGGCACTCATTTCTATAAATGCCGGCACTCAGGAGGCTAAGGCAGGAGGATTGCTGTGAATTTGAGGTCAGTGTGGGTTACATACTGAATTTCATGATATTCTAGGCTACAGTGTGAAAATCTTTCAATAAAACAACAAAAAAGAGAGCTGGGGATATAGATCAATAGTAGAACATTTGCCCAGTGTATGCAAGGCCCTAGGTTTAATCCCTAGCACTAGAAAGCTTGCTTTATAAGACAGTAGATACTCAATTCTCCTTGCCGTTCCCGTCTATGCACAACTAAAATCCCTGAAAAACTATGCAAAGGTTCATCAGAAGGGACTCTGCAGGGTGGAAAGCAGAAAGCCAACTTGACAGGGACCTTAGGGTTCTAGGGATAGCTTTGGGTATGCTCCTTGGCTTTTCCTTTTATCTTCCACATAGTTCAGAAAAGGTACTAAAGAGACCTGTAACCAAGAACCTCAATTAAAGCAAAGCAAACCAAAGAAAAACCTGTCCTTTGTGGCCAAATCACTGGGAAAGGAGAAAAAGCTAGCCCAGTGAAGAAAAACTTTAATTGACAACACCAGCAGTGCCCTGGTGTCAGTGGGGCCTACAGCTTGTCAACTTGCTTTGGTGGCCCTAGACAGCTGGAGGAAAAGCACTCCTCCCTTAAGAGAACACCAGCTGAGATTAAGCAGGAGTCCCAAAGGCACCAGGGAGCTTGGGGAAGTACTTTCCTCCCTGCTGCTGGCTGGCAGCATCAGCCAAGAGTCAGCATGGGCTCCAATCCTCCAAACACACGAGGCAGCTGGCAGAGGCGTGCTCTGCCCAACTGGCAGCTTTGGTGGATACCTACCCAGTAGCAAAGACCTCCACCCCCACTCCACCACAGCCGCAGGGAAACCAGAGTTAGCACATTGTGTCTGAGCCCAAGCAGTGGTAGTGTACAGCCCTAGAAGACACTCTCCAACCCCCAAGTCCACTCGCACTTCAGGGGACCAAGTGAAAATCAGATCCCTTAACCCCTACCACAAGGCAGGCTGCTGGGGAGACACTTTCCTCCCTATCGCTTGTGGCATCAGCAGAGAGCTCATGGGGAGTCAGGACATCTGCCGCTCCCCTCCCACCATCCGGCACCAGCGGAGGATGCAGACAGGTGCTCCCCCTCCCCGCTGCTGTTTCCATGCCAGTGGAAACTGAGTGAGAAGTCTGGACTTTCACCCTGTCTGCCAGCAGCAGCTGGTGCCCCACACCCTCTCAATTAGAGTAAAGGAAAGCTCTCTTAGAGCAGGAGACTGGAGAAAGGGATTCTTTAAATCTGTAGGGGAAGTGCCTGGAAGGGACCTGCCTGGCCCAAATGTGATACTTGCCTAGCTCACCACACCTGCAGATCTGGAACTGAACTAGCAGTGTGGCACACTGGGATTCAGGTTTTCAAGATGGTTTCTGATTAACAAGCAGACCAGAATGGCACTGGTAGGGCCCTAAAAATTAAATTGTCATTGGTACCGCAGCCCACACATTTAGAATAGGAAACAACAAAAATACCCACACCAAAACGCAGCATAAAGAACCTTTTAAAATGAAAGACAAAGTGTCAGGAGGAACCTCTTGAAAGCAGTTAGTGAGAAAACTGTACATTACCTATAAGGGAATGCTGATTTAAATGATAGCAGATTTTTCATCTAAAACCAGAAAGGCCAGAAGGAAGTGGTACATTTTTCAAATGATGAAAGAAAAGAGCTGTCAACTCTTAATTCCATGTTCAGGGAAAATATCCTTCAGGAATGAAAGGGAAATAAAGACAGTCTCAGATGACAGAGGAAATTTATAAAAGTTTCACTAGCAGATGTATCATAAATGAGTGCCTAAAGGAAGCTCTCCAAACAAAAAAGGAAATGATACCAGAGTCTTGGAACTTTAGAAAGGAAGGAAAACAATGACTTACCTAACACTCAGAATAAATCTAATACACTACCTTTTTCCTTGTATGTTTTTCTATACAAAAATCAAGCAAAATTTTACAACCTGACAGTAGGGCTAATCTAAAAGACATAATAAGAAAAGTCTATTTTATATACAGAAGACAAATAAGAAACTTGTATTTTAAAAGCAGAATGGTAAAAAGAGCTAGCAAATCAAGATTTTCTAGCCAAGTGTGGTGGCTCACACCTGTAATCCCAGCACTTGGAAGGCAGAGGTAGGAGCAGTGCTTCAGGCCAGCCATGACTACAAAGTGAGACTAGCCTCAAAGAATATAAAAATAAATTTTCTACACTGTATTAGAAGTGGTAAAATGTTGAAAATGGTAGCCCGTGACAAATTACATATATATTTTAATATCTAGAACAAATATTAAGAAAATTATGCAAAATGGAGTTCTAAAACTTATTTGGGCAATCTACAGTAAGGCAAGAAAAGGAAAAGAGAGAAATGAGAATCAGAGAAAAAAATTAAGCAGCTAATAAAATGCTAAGTATCAATAATAGTGGTCAACTTGAATTTTCTAAGTAAATTGAGATGCACAAATAAGTTTTAAAAATTACTATATGTTATCTACAAGAAAATATTTTTCAAAATTACAACCATTAAGTTAAAAGATACCATGAATTTGAAAGAGAGCAAGGGAGTGGGGAATATAACAAGGTCTTGAGGAAGGAAAGGAAGGGAGAAATGATGTAATTATAATCTCAAAAAATTTTAAAAATTTGACTAAGATAAAGAGAGATAAGACACAGTCACTAACATCACAAATTGGACAAGGGGTCTTACTATATAGTTCTTGTAAGGGAAATAGAGGAATGTTATGCATATAAATGTGACATCTCAAATGAAATAGATCTTTGAAAGCAACAAACTACCAAATCTCAACAGACATGAGCATTTACTACCTATTTAGCCCAATAGCTATTAAAAATGTATTTGAAAGGTTCCTGTTTTGTTTGGTTTGGGTCTTTGGTTTTTTGAGACAGGGTTTCTCTGTGTAGCCCTAGCTGTCCTGGAACTCACTCTGTTGTAGACCAGGATGGCCTTGAACTCAGATGGCCTGTTTCTGCCCGACTGCTGGGATTAAAGGGGTGTGCAATCTCTTCTATTCTAGAATAACAAAGAAAAGGGAACACATTTGTGTCAAGGGTCCTCCAAGTCATTCCCAGGGTTGATGATTCAGCACAGGGACTCACATAGTGCAGCAGAGAGTCATGCTCCTGGCGATGATTCATTAGGGCAAAAGAATATAGACCAAAACTAGCAAAGGGTGAAGTCCAGAGGAAACTATGTGTATGCTTCCAGTACTTCCCTCCCCCAGTAGAGACCCAAGGGATATGGTAATTCCTACAGGAACAAGTTGTGATATGTGTGAAATGTTGTCTACAAGGGAAGTTTGTTAGAAACTTAGTTCCTAAGGCAATATTGGGGGTTGCTCATGTAGGTACTTCCTGCCTAGCACTTACTTAAAATTCTAGATTCGTAGGAAAGCAGATAGGTGTTCAACATAAAGCCTATTGGTTAGACAGTTTAGGTACAGCAAGTGTCTTATTTAGTCTGGAAATTGTAGGAATCTTCCCCAACCCATGTTCCAAATGCCATGCAAGGATTCACCTTGCAACTGAGCTTTGCAAAGACAGTAGTAGTCAGGCTTGCTATGTTAAGTTTTCTACAGCAGCCTGGAAATCAGGAGACTTGAATGTTTGTCCTGGGACACACATTTGTGCAAACAGACTTTTAAAAATGCTTAAAGATCCCCGGCGGGCCAGCAGAGCTAGTCTGGTAGCTGTTGCATGGCGGCCCGGGCTGATGCAAGATCTCCAGCAGCTGGTGGCCGGTCCCGGTCCAGCCATGCGGAGCTGAGGCGGGCGGGTGTGAGCAGGCGGTGGGCAGAAGGCACATAGACACATCGTACAGAATAGAATTGGATATTTATTAATTAAAGAAGGGGGAAAGAAAGGAGAGAGAGANAGAGAGAGAGAAGAGAGAAGAAGAGGAGAGAGACAGGGAGGGGCCCCAAGAGAGGCCCCAAGAGAGACACAGGCAGCAAGAACGAACAGAGATCCAAGATGGGGGGGCAGGGTTGCCGGGAGTGGGCGTGGCTTGCCTCTTAAAGAGACAAAAAACATAACATAGACTACGCACTGTAAGTCACAAATATCAGTTCTGAAAATGTAAGGACATTCCTAAAACCAAAGTTCTTAGATTTCTACTAAAGTCCTGTTACTATTTTTTTTCAAAACTTCCTGTCTCATTTTGAGACCAACATTTTCCTAATACCAAAACTGGACAAAGGCAATACCCAACCCCCTTCAAGACAAAGCCTAACCTGACAAGAACTTGAGCACAAAAACCTGTAGCAAAATATTAGTAATATAGAATCTAGAATCCAGAAATGTATACAAATAATCTTACTATAGCCAAGAGGGTTCTTTTCCAACGATATAAGGCTGGTGCAACCAAAAGCTTAAACAACCCAAACCTACTAGGGACTGGGGAGATGACTCAGCAGATAAAGTTGTTTACTACCAAACCTGAGGACCTGGGTTTGATCCCTAGGTCCTAAATGACTAGAAGTAGAAAACTGACTCCTGCAAATTGTCCTCTGACTTCCACACATCTCTCCTCTCAAAATAAATAAGTGTAATTTAAAAAATATTTGCGTGTGCATGAGTGTTCGTGTGTGTGCCTGCACACACACACACACACACACACACTCGCATGTATAATGTGTGTGTTCTGGGTACCCCCAGAAGCCAGAACCACTGGACATGGGTGCGGGGATCTGACCTCTAGCCCTCCGGAAGCAAGCATTTTTAAGTATTGACCCATCTCTCCAGCCCCTGTAAAATTATCTCTAAAAACACCTACTAGAGGGGTTGGAGAGATGGCTCAGTGGTTAAGAACACTAGTTGCTCTTTCAGAGGACCGAGTTTCAATTCCCAGCACCCACAAGGCAGCTCACAACCATCCATAACTGCAGGCAATCCATCTCTTTATTCTGACCTCCACAGGTACCAGGCATGCATGTGACACAGATAGACAGTCAGACAAAACCTCCACACACATAAAATAAAATTAATAATTAATTTTGGGTTTTTTTCTTGTTTTTGTTTGTTTATTTGATTTTGATTTTTTTTGAGACAGGATTTCTTTGTCAAACTGTCATGGCTGACCTAGAACTCACTTTGTAGGCCAGGGTGACCTCAGACTCACAGAAATCCACCTGCCTCTGCCTCCTGAGTGCTGGGATTAAAGGCATGCTCCACTACTACCCAGCTTTTTTTTTTGCTTGTTTGTTTTTGCTATTTTAGGCAGGGTATATGTAGCTTTGATTATCCTAGAACTCTATATAGACCTGATTCACAGGGATCTGCCTGCTTCTGCCTCCTGAGTGTTAGGCTTAAAGGCATGCATCACCATGCAAAGCTTTGAATTAATAAAAAAATAGTAGGGCTAGGAAGATGGCTCTGTGGAAAAAGCACTTACTGTGTAAGTATGAGAACCACAGTTCAGATACCCAGGGCCCATGGAAAGAGCTAGGCAGGTACAGTGGCCTACCTGTGAGCCCATCACAGAGAAGACATCCCACACTGTGATGTCCTCTCCAAAGCAAGCTAACTGGACTTTATTTACCTGCCTCAGTAAATAAAGTAGAGAACAATCAAGTAAGATACCCAATATCAATCTCTGGTCCACATATGTATACATGTGCATGTTCACTCCCTATGTATACACCCCACACACACATGCACACACATACACATATGCAAAATATTTTAAAAACTATCAGACAAAATGCCAGACATATACCTTACTCATGGGCAGGAAGATCACAGGTTTGAGGTCACCCTGGGCTACACATTGAGACTCTATCTCAAAAACAAAAAAAACAAACAAAACCACAGACGATAAAAAGCCAAAAAAACAAAAATTAAAAGCCCAATATTCAATTAATGTAATCTACCATATCCATCAAGCTAATGAAGAAAAATGATATAATCGTATACTTAAAAATTTCAGCAATCAGTTATGGTTAAAAAATTAAGCAAACTATGAATAGATAGATGGGTACTTTCTCAGCTTGATAAAGAATATCTCCCCAAACCTTGCTGGCATCAAATTTACTGGTGAAAGATGTAATGTTTCCCCCTAAGATCTATCCCAACAAAGGTGTCTACTCTTATCACTTTCATTCAATATAATTCAAGTGCTGCCATCAGTCCAATCAGGCAGGAAAAGGAATAAAAATCATATGATTGGAAAGGAGATAAAATCATTTCCATTTCCAAACAACACAAGTTTCTTTCTTCTTTTACACTTACATTTATTGTTAGTAAGTGCCTTATTCAATGAGCCATTTTACAAGTCCAATAACATAATTTTTTTAATACAGAAATTTCCAAAGTTCCTGCCAAAAGACTCATAGAACCAATAATTGAGTTCGGTAGGTCACAGGATATTAAGATCAACACACAAACATCAATTACATTTCTATGTTATACTGACAGCGAACAATTAACAAAATGTCCATAGGCTCTACATGCTGAAAATTCCAAAATACCAATGAGTATAACTAAATGGAGAGATGGAAATCATCATACTAAAGGATTAGAAGAGAATGTTGGGAAGATGTCAGTTCTTCCCAAAATGATATATAGCTTTGATGCAATTCCTCTTACAATTCCATCAAGGTTTTTATAAATGCAAAATAAGTTCATTACAAAATTTATAGGAAAAGACAAATTACCAGCCAAGTGTGGTGCCACACGCCTTTAATCCCAACACTTGGGAGGCAGAGGCAGGCAGATTTCTATTGAGTTTGAGGCCAGCTGGTCTACAAAGTGAGTTCCAGGACAGTCAGAGCTACATGTCTTAAAATAAAACCCATGAACAAACAAGCAAACAAAAAACAACAAAGACAAAATAACTTGGATAGCCAGAATAATTTTGAAAACGAATAAAGTGGGAGGGATTGCTCTATCCACTTGTTCTATCACAATTAAGACTAGTATTCCCAGGAGAGACACATAGATTAATAGAGCCAAGAAACGGCCCATAAAGATGGCCCAAATGATTTTGACAGAGATATGAAAGCAATTTAATGAAGCAAAGAGAGTCATTTTATTTGAGTCATCAACTGTTTATGGCAAAATTAAGAATCTCTATCTTGGGTCCAAGTTTTTGACAAAAATTAATTCAAAGTGAACTACTGACTTAAAAATAAAACTATAATACTTCTTAGAGGAAACATGAGAGAAGGCAAATGGGACAAGGTGGAGTTTTTTTAGGTATGACACCAAAAGCACTATATATAAAGGCAAAACTTGATAAACTGAAGCCCTCCGAAAAGAGTTTGCAAAATCTCATGTTAAACAAATGAAAAGATCAGCTGCAGAATGGGAAAATTATTTTCTGATCATATACATATTTGACAAAGGACTTATATTTAGAATACATAAATAACTCTCCAAATTTACTAGTAAGTAATAATCAAATTAGAAAATATCCAAAAGGCATAAGCAGACACATCACCAGCTGGATTCGAATCGGAAAAGAAGTCAAACTTTCGTTATTTGCAGATGATATGATA
>LOJH01074364.1:0-13697 GCA_001685095.1 Ellobius talpinus
AAGAACTCAAGAAACTAGACTTTAAAATGCTCATTAACCCAATCAAAAAATGGGAGCTGTTTTTAGGAGACAGAAGTTATGTGATTCCTGTGGTGAGGTGTTACTAACAGGGTGGAGGAGAGACAGGTGATCTTCAGTCCCCAGCCTAGCAAATGGAGTCAGCTCTTAAATTATCCTGCTAGGGTGGTATTGGTGAGGTGATGGGAAGCAGACCTTGATTTCACCAGGCAGTCGAGATGGTGATCTGCTTCTCCCTGTCTGGTTAGAACTGACTGGTTCCAGTGCTGGGATGACTCTCTTCCCCACTCACTCCACCCAGCACAGTGAGAAGACTAGGTAATAGCATTCCACATTACCAGTATAGTTTCAGCGTGGAGCTGAGCCTTACACCTAGGATTAGAACTAGATCAAGGTAGTCCCAGGAGGGCCAGTTGGCAATCCTTTGTCCTATCCCTCATTTGGTGGCAGTGGGGTCAAGTAATGAGTGGAGGTTCTGGTTCTTTGTTTTCAAAAAGAGTGGTCCACTCTGTTTAGCTTGAGTGAGGCCTGAGAGGGTGGATGGTAATGGCACAATCCTACCAGAATCAAGGTTAGGTGAATCAGCTGGCACTCCTTCTGGATTGGTTTTTTTTTTTACATCTTTCTTTCTTATTTAAGGTTAGTATATGAAGTCATGGGATGCAGCATCTCATTTTGATACATGTGTGTCATTATAATTTGTTCTCATTCGTTGTTCTCATTCATCTTCCTCCACTGCTCTCCCCATAGTCTCTCCCCACTCTCAGGTCTGCCCCCCCACCCCATGGTTCTCTTCTACCTTCCTATCTCATCGATTCTATTGTCCTTTCTATTTTATTCCTCCCATAAGGGCCCTTCTTTCCTTCTTATGTTCACTTGGCAATGATTCTTTATTCTTTTTTCTTTTTTGAGGTGGGGTATCTCTGTGTATCTCAGGCTTTCCTGGAACTCACTCTGTAGAGCAGGCTGGCCTCAAACTCAGAGATCTGCCTGCCTCTTCCTCCCTAAGTGCTGGGATTAAAGGTGTGCACCACTACTGCCTGGCTGATTCTTTGTTCTTCTGCTGCAGTCTTTTTCTTCACTCCTGTACTTGTCTCCTTTGCCATTCAGAAGTTTGTTTTTTTTTAAATTTTATTTCAAGTAATCACTTTTTTCAGTTCTTGGGTCTGTTTTCTTTTCTGTTAGAGTTATTTTCGTAGTTTTCCACAAAGTAGTTCTGAAGTTTCTGGTTTTATATTAATTTCTTAATCTATTGCATTGATTTTTATGTGGGTTGGGATATATGCATTTAGTTTCCCCCTTCTGGAGTTTTCCCAACTCTGTATGTTAAAGAGGTTGTCTTTTTATGTCAGTTTCTTCCTGGTCATTTTTTCTGTTCCATCCATCTCCATTTCTGTTTCTGTGCCAGTGCCATGGTATATTTATGAGACCTTTAACCAAATAGGTAATCAGGTATTGCAATAAACCCAACATTACCCTTTCTGCTAAGAATTGCTTTGGCTATTCATTGCCTTTTGCATTTCTGTGTGAATTTTTGGGTTACTTCTTGGTTACTTTGGGCTAGTTCTTGGAAGAATGGTTTCAAATTTTGATGGTGATTGCTCTAAATCTGTAGAATGCTACATTATAGATAGTTGAATGAACAATTTATGATATCAATTCTGTCTAACCAATAATGTGGGTGGTCTTATCTTCTGGTGTCTTTGCAGATCTGTATTCATTCAAAGGCTTTTAATCTCCTTGGTGAAATATATTCCTGTGTATTTTAAAATGAGTTTTAAAACTATTTATTTTTTTATGTGTATGGGTGTTTTACCTATATGAATTATCTATGTATCATGTCTGAGACTGGTGTCTGCAGAGGCCAGAAGAGGTTATTGGATACTCTGGGAGTGGACTTACAGACAATGATGAGCTGCCATGTGGGTGCTGGACTTGAATTGGGTCCCTGGAAGAACAGCCAATGCTCTTAGCCAGTGAGCCATCTCTCCAGCCCCTCACAGCAATTTTGAAGCTATTATGTGTGATTAGTGATTTTTCCCGTTTTGTTTCTCAACAAATTCATTATTAGTATATAGACTCTGATCTTTGTATATTGATTTTGAACCCTGTTATTTTGCTGAAAGTATATCAATTAACATAATTTTGATGGAGCCTTTAGGGAATTTTAAATATAGGGTCATGTAATCTACAAAGAGGGATAATTTGACTTCTCAAATTTGTGTCTTATTTATTTCTATTGTCATATTTTTCTAGCTAAGACTTTGAGCACTATAGTGAATAAGTATGGAAAGAATGGGTACCCTATTTCATTTCATGTTTTAGAGAAAATATCTCAATTTTTCTCATTTAGTATGTTATTGGATGTAGATTTGTCATATATAATATTTATTAAATTGAGGTATGTTCCTTCTACTCCTAGTTCCTTCAGGACTTTTGTCATGAAGGGGCATTGAACTTTGTTGAAGGCCTTTTCTGCATCAATTGAGATATGGCCATTTGACATATGTTGATATAATCTTGCATTCCAGGAATATAACTAGTTTGGTCATGCATATTATTTTATTAATATATTTTTGAATTTGGTTTGATGTGCATATTCTTGAAAGGAATTAGAGAAAAACTGATCATATATACCCACTCATCTTTCGTTCTTTATCTAGCATGCATATTTTAAAAATTTTTGTTTTTATATGTATGGTGTTTTAACTGTATGTCCTAATATATCTGTATTCCTAATGTATGTGTATTCCTGATGACTGTTGAGGCTAGAGAGAAGTGGGTTTTCTGGAACTGGAGCTACAGGTAGTTGTGAGCTTCCATTTGAGTGCTGAAAATTAAATATGGATTTTTTATGTGGGATGCTCTTCTGTATATGTGTTGCTTTTATTGATTAATGAATAAAGCTGTTTTGGCCTTTGGTAGGGCATAATACAGCTAGGCTGGAAGAGATACAGAGAGTAGGCAGAGTTAAGGAGACATCATGTAGTTGCTGAAGGGGACAGATGCCAGACCCTTACCAGTAAGCCATAACCTTGTGCCGATACACAGATGAATAGAAATGGATTAATTTAAGATGTAAGAGTTAGTTAATAAGAAGCCTGAGCTAATTGGCTAAACAGTTTTGTAATTAATATAGTTTCTGTGTGATCATTTGCATCTGAGTGGCTGGGAAACAAATGAGCAACCTTCACATACAAATGGCACGCCAACATGGGGCAACTACATTCACATAAAAACTGAGAGAGTTTGGGAAGGACTGCTAGATGCAAAACAACAGAGTTAAGCACAGCTTCTTGGTAGCTGCACTTTTTCAAATAGACTCTATTTGCTAGCAGCAAGCAGAGGTACTGTTCCTTTAAGAGAAGTCTTCCCGACTCAGTGTTAGCAGCAAAGAATTGCATGGCTTCTTTAAGGTCTGGCTTCCTGGTTCTTGATGGCAGAACAAACTCTGGCTCTTTCAGGAGGTTCTGCACTTACATGGAATCTGTGAGCAGTGTTTTTCAAATTGCCTAATGGTGACACAAACCTGCTGTGTCCCTGGATCTGGGGCAGTGTGCATGATTCCTCCATGTTGTACTGAGCAGAACAAACAGGCAGGGCCATGGCATTGGTCCTAGCCACTCCTGCTCAGCATTTTTTAAAGCATTCCCATTCAGAAAAATTATAGATATGCAGTGAAGACAGATTCAGATAAAAAAGACCTCTGAATGGGTCACAGTGTTGGATAAATGTATGCAGACTTGGGAGAGAGAAGAAAAGGAGTATAGACAGTTATAAAAAGAAATAAATAATTAAAAAATAAAACAAAGCCTTTAAAGAGACAGAAAAAGTAATATAGATAGACATAGATTGAAGGAGTAAAGAGAGTAAATAAAATAAGCCATTCAAAGATGAATACACATAAAGAGTCTGTATATTATTGCTTTGTCTTTGAATTTTTTGACCACAGAGAAACATTTGAATCTGGGGGCTGCTAAACAAAACCAAAATATGATGTAGGAGGTGCTTCTGTTTGTGTATTGCTTTCATTGGTTAATTAATAAAGAAACTGCTTGGCCTGATAGGGKAGAAATTAGGTAGATAGAGAAGACAGAACTGAATTCTGGGAGGAAGAAAGGAGAAAGAGGGCCGCTATGGAGCTGCCAGGTCAGACATGCTGAGTCTTTCCCCATAAGTCACAACCTCATGGTGAACACAGATGAATAGAAATGCATTCAATCAAGATGTGAGAGTTAGCCAATAGGAGGCTAGAGCTAATGACCAAGCAGTGTTTTAATTAATANAGAAATTAGGTAGATAGAGAAGACAGAACTGAATTCTGGGAGGAAGAAAGGAGAAAGAGGGCCGCTATGGAGCTGCCAGGTCAGACATGCTGAGTCTTTCCCCATAAGTCACAACCTCATGGTGAACACAGATGAATAGAAATGCATTCAATCAAGATGTGAGAGTTAGCCAATAGGAGGCTAGAGCTAATGACCAAGCAGTGTTTTAATTAATACAGTTTTGTGTGATTATTTTGGGTATAAGCTAGCTGGGTGGCTGGGACAAACAAAGAGCCCTTGCTCTCCTTGCAACAAACATAAAAGTATCTTGACTTCAAAATTTTAATCTAAGGATTTGTTATTTTGGAAAAGAGGTTCTGCATTTGTTTCCACAGAAGATGAGAATCTGTGGATTCCATCCAGGCTAATATGGTTTGATGGAAGAAGACCCCTGAAATTTCTTTGTGATCCCTAAAAAAACTTCACCCCAAAAAAGCAATACACCCAAATTCCCAAAATGAATGTTTATAAATGTTTGTTTTCATTTAAAAGGGGATATAATATAGAGATGAATACTTTTCATTGATATGGACCTTGAACTATTGATACAAATTTAAGATTTATTTTGTTACACTGTGTGTATATATTTCTACTCTTGTTTAAGGTGTTATATAGCTCATTTAAAAATGTAATGTATGATTACAAATTACAGATTAATAGATCGTCAGACTTTTAATGGTTAGGTTATCTAGATATGCGGTGATGTATTTCAGCTAGATAGATAATTGTCAACACTTCAAAGACCCATAGAATGTGGCATTTAAAAATTTTGAGAATGTAGATATTTCTCAACAATGACACATTTTCTTATTTTGACCTTAAGTTTGTGTCAAAAGCCAAAATTCATACCAATGTAAAGTATTTTGAGATTAACAGTTGTTTTTAAATTAAAGCAGATTCAATAATCTTCCCCTTTTTATCATAATTATGCACTCTTTTTGATGTAGGTGGCCATTCACTACATCTTTTCTCCATCATTTTTATGTCATATCCCCCTTTCTTATTTAGAAAGAGATTGACTATGACATTAACCATTTATGACCAACTCCACTTAAATGAAAACAAACATTCATAAATAATGTTTTGGGAATTTGGGCATAGTTCTCTAGACTACTTCCTGCTGATTGTTGGTCATTGGTAATCTTTGAGGAACACTTAGAAAATTTAGAATTATGGTCCAGTCCTGAGTGGGGTATTTTGTGTGGTTGGTCCATCTCAGCAAGCAGCCTTGAAGTTGTTGTGGATGTTGGATCACTTCAGCCTTCATTCCCATTGGAGACCTTTCAGGGAGCCTTAATTGATCAAATCATATTAACCTTGAAGGAATCCTCATCTTTCACCTTCTGTGGGAACAAAAGCAGAACTCCATTTCCAAAGTAAGCTATCCTTCAACCCAAATTTTGAAGTCAATATACCTTTAAAATATGTATATTGATTTAACTTAGTATCCTCTGCAATCAAATGTCTCTCAGCAGTTAGCTTATTAACAGTCAAAAAATTCATAGAAAACACAACAATATATATAATCTAGACCCTCAGTGTATTTTCCATTGTTACATGGCTTATTATAATTTTTATTATTCTATTCCTTTTTCAAGGACTTCATTTTATTATCTGTAGATTATTTTTTATCTGTGACAGTCTCTGTCTTTTTTCTTTTCTCTTCCAAGCCTATGTACATTTTTTAAACATTTAGATGTTTCTTTTTGTCTGAATCTGTCTTTATTGTGTATCTGTAGTTCTTTTCTGACCACTGCTTTAAACTGCTAAGCAGGTGTGGCTAGAGTCAAAGTTTCAGCTTTGGCTGCTGGCTCTGACCTTCTAGTCTTTTCAACATGGTGGAAGTACCAGCTAGAGTTACACCTACCTCCTATAGATAGTGGCTGGGAGAAGCCTCTTTATAGTGGCCTGTGTGAGAGGCTGCAGGAATCTGCCATGCAGCATGTAGCTGTACTCTCAAGACTGCTGGTATCAGTTGGGAGGAGCCTCTTTGTAGAGACCATGGGTGTCAGCAATGCTGTGGCCAGGGAATGCAGTTCTGTACTACAGACTGCAATGAGAGACATGAACTATTAAGCTGTTTTTGTCCATGCTTATGTGTTCTAGAATCCTTTTTAAACTTTCTCAGGCCTTATGAAAATTTGAGAGCCCCAGGTTGGTATGCCATTTGTAACCACACTTTGCTCTTCCATGGGTTAATTCCTGGATAACCATTCAGAGGCTTAATATCAATTCTAAAGGTTTGTCTGATGGCTCAGGCTTATTACTAGCAAGATCTTACATTTAAATTAACTCATTTCTATTATGCTGTGTATCGCCACATACACATACCCATTGCTTGCTGGTGGTTCTCTGGCATGTTGTTCCTTGGGAAGCTATATGGCATCTTCTAGGCTCCACCCTTCTTCTTCTGTATCTCTGCTTGGATTTTCCAACTGGTTCTATCTTGCCTTGCTGTAATCGAAAGCAGCTTTATTTAGCAACCAATGAGAACAATACATATTTACAGTATACAGAAAGACATCCCAAAACAAGAATGGGTGTGGCCTTGTTGGAGGAAGTATGTCACTGTGGAGGCAGTCTTTGAGTTCTCATATGCTCAAGCTATACTGATCACACAGACTCTTCTGTTGCCTGTGGATTAAGATGTAGAACTCTCAGCGCCTTTGCGAGCACCATGTCTACCTACACACTGCCATGCTTCTCATCATAAAGATAATGAACTAAACCTCTGAAACTTTAAGCTGGCCTCAATTAAATGTTCCCCTTTATAATAATTGCTGTGGTCATTGTATCTCTTCACAGCAACAGAAATCTTAACTAAGATGCTCACTGTACCCCCAAAACAAGGAAAATAATGACATGAATGAAAAGGAAAATCTGAAGATACTAAACTGACATGTATTAGATGGAGTTACTTAACAAAGACCTTTAAGCAACCACAGTAAAAAAAGAAAACCTTCCATATCATTATAAATCCTTGAGGCAAATAAACTACTAGAAAACCTCAGAAGAATCTCTGAAAAAATAGAAATTGTAAGAACTCAACACACATTGTAGAACTGACAGACATAGGAACAGAAATTAATGGAAATGCATGTGCATCCTGTGCAAATGTGAGCTTTATTCTTATTAAAGGCATTACTGGAGGACTGGCTTCTACCTTACCAGCCCTAAGGGGCTAATGAGGTTGTGTCAGTCTAGCTACCTGGGGGAGAATGAATGTGTTGCCTTGGGCAATTAGATGCTACAACTCCTTCTGTTGGTAAAGCACAGAGAGACTTGAAGAATCCCAACTATCAGATTCCACTTGGAGAAAAAAAAAGAAAAAGAAAGAGAGTTGATCTTTGTATCTAGTGGCTTGGTTCCTCTGAGATGCTCAAGAATTGACAACTGTCTGCTATTCTTAGAATGCTAATATGAATGACATAGTTTGAATGCTTGAAGTAAAAAAAGAAGTCACTATGGGCTGACATGAATGCCATCTGTAGCCATTTTCCCTATATCCCCCAAAAGCAAAGAAAAATGAGCCACCATTGTGTATTTTTCCCTGGAAAGGGAAAGAATTGCTCCCATTGCTCAAGGTATAACTTTCCCAGGTGCATACCACAAGTCACAGCTTCCGAATTTCCTGTTTTTGAATGTTGAAAGGTCCAGGAATAAGGGAGCCACATGGAGAATGTTTAAAGCAGAGATGAAGATTTGGAGCTGTAGATGCAATAGCCCTCCTCTTACACAGTAGTACTTAAGATGTGGAGAAAAACCCACCTCTTAGCTCCTCTATTAGGAAAGTGATTGTCCTCTGTGCTAGGAAACTGATATCTGGATGCATTTAATTTGCAAAGGATCCTCCTGTATGGGCTTGTTAATGTTTTATATATACAACCTCCATGAAAAGTCCAGCTTATTCCTTCTTATCTATTGGAACTGTTAGAATAACTAGGGTTTATATTGCTGTGAAGAAACAGCATGACCATAGCAACTCTTATAAGGAAAACATTTAATGAGGGGACTCACTTACAGTTTCAGAGGTTCAGTCCATTATCATCATGGCAGGGAGCATGGTGGCAAGCATGGTGGCATGTAGGAGGATATGGTGCTGGTTACATCTTGATCAGGAGGCATTAGGAAATAGACTATAACCTGAGTGAAACTTAAGCAAAAGAGACCTCAAAGGTAGCCCCCGCTGTGACATACTTCCTCCAACAAAGCCACACCTATTTCAACAAAGCCAAACTTTCTAATAGTGCCACTTCTCATGAGCTTATGGGGACCAATTACATTCAAACTATCACACCCCATTTCCTGGCCCCCATAAGCTTATATAGTATAATAATGCAAAATGTGTGTAGTACAACTTCAAAAGTCTCCATAGTCTATTATAGTCTTGAAAACATTTAAAAGTCAAAAGTTCAAAGTCTCTGCTGAGATTCATGCAATCTCTTAACTGTAATCACCTCTGAAGTAAAAAATATAAAAAGGCCACATACTTTCAACATATATGGCACAAGATTGACATCACCATTCCAAAAATGTAGGGAGAGTGTAGTGAGGAAGTACTGGACTAAAGCGAGACTGAAAACCAGCTGGGCAAACTCTAAACTCTGATTCTCCATGTCTGATGCAAAATGTTCTTCAGCTCTCCAACTTCACTCAGTTTTGTTGACTCAACACAATCCTTTTTATTGGGCTGGTTCAACTACCTGTTAGCAGCTCTCCACTGCAGGCATCCCATGGCTCTGACATCTCTAACATCTTGGGGTCTCCAAGGCAATCCAAGCTTCAACTTTACTGCTTCACACAATGGCCTCTGTAGACCTCTATTAAGAGATACCTATGACACATGCCTGACCTCAGAGGCTTTCCTCAGATGTGGAGGCAAATTCTATAGCCTATTTCTTCTATTCTTAACTCTAATGCCAGAACTGTGTTGCCAAATCTGCCAACTTCTGTTGCTTGCTGGGGCTAGAACATGGCCCCCTCATTCAATTACATCTTCACCAGTTTTCTGTTTTCCATGGTTGGTTTCCTTCACTTTCTAAGCTTGGCTGTTTCAAAACTGGATTGCAGACTAGGCTGGCTTCAAACTCAGAGGTCCACCAGATATGTATTAAAGGTGTGTACCATAACACCTAACTCTAAACTTTTCTTTAATTCCTTTTCACAAGTTGGAAATTTAGCTAGGTGAGATCTTGCAGTCACTACTCCCTTTATTCAATTTCTTCATCTGTTTATTTCCCTGAACACAGGATTAGATCTATTCTACTTTCTGGTTCCATTTTTCTCAGTCTGTATGTTTTATATTTTTATTTGCTCATCCTTGTCCTTTTCATTATAATTCTTCATTAGAGTTACCATTAATAACTATATAACAGAGTCTATACTATGCTGTTTTGAGATTTCCTATGCCAAGGACTTAACCCAAAACTCTTGCATTTAGCCTTAGGTAGACTTTGCTGACAAAGGCAAAAAACAGCACATTCTTCACCAAAATATCACAAGGAAAATCTCTAGGCAACATACTGAAATTCTCCTCTGAACCTCTTGAGGTAGCCCCCTACAGTTCTTCAAATCACACTTAGCACCACTGCCTTCCATTCTTCTACTAATATGACCCATTAAACAATACTTTAAGCATTTCACTGCTTTTCTAACCCAGAGTACTTAAGTTCATATTACTCCAAACAAATACATGATCAGGCCTATCACAGCAATACACCAGTCCCTGGTACCAACTTAGTTTAGGTTCTTTAGAGGCATCTAGAGCCACAGAACTTATAGAATGAATCTCTCTCTCCCCCGACACACATGTGTAGTAGGAGAGGCCACTTGTTCATTCCCAGCTGCCCAGACAATGAAATAATCACTCAGAAACTATATTATTTGCAATACTGTTTGGCCAATAGCTTAACCATATTTCAAGCTAGCTCTTATATCCTAAACTAACCCATCTCCATTAATCTGTGCATCACTACGAGGTCATGGCCTACTGGCAAGGTTCTGTTGCATCGGTCTCCAGTGGTGGGCTACATGGCTTCTCTCTGACTCCTCCTTTTCACAGCATTCAGTTTAGTTTTCCCAGCCTAGCTCTACTCTGCATATCTCTTTCAGCCTGGCTTTACTCTGTTAAGCCACTGGCCAAAAGTAGGTTCTCTATTCATTAACCAATAAAAGTAATACATATACAGGGAAGACTTTCCACATCATACATGCATATATGGGAATATATTAGAATGACTTACAGGCTGCAATCCAACAATGGCTAACTCTGAATAAAAAGCCCAAGGATTCAGTAGCTGCAGTCAGTCCCTTGAGACTGGGTGTCTCAGCTGGTCTTCTGTATACAATGGAATCCCTAAGAATTAGACTACAATGCTAATGAAGAAATGGATATGCTGACAAGGCAAGGGCAAACAGGCAAAGCATGAACACACCCATTTCATTCTTACATTGTCCTTCTAGGAGAAAGTGTGACCCGGATTAAAACTGTGCCTTTAAGCCTTAAGGTCTGGAATAAAGGGATGTGTCATCCAGCCTCAAGATCTGGATTAAGGGTTTATTGTCTTCTTGCCTTAATAGCCTCAAGGTCTGGACCACAAGTGTACTCTCCATTCCTAGATTATGGTTCATTTAAGATATAGTCAACTTGACAATCAAGAATAACAATCACACACACACACACTAGTGTATGTAGTATACATATTATGCAATAGGGGAAATTACAGAAAAGAAGGAAGACTCATCTATGTGGCTATTGGGAAGCCCTCACCCCTACCATGTAAGACTTTCTAGGGGCAGTCTGTTAGGAGAGAAATATCTTCATCTCTGGAAGCAGTCCTTCACCTATGTTTTACAAGAAATCCCCATGAACTCATTGGTTTCCCAGAGTAACTCTGGCATAATGGTGCCTCAGTTTGTCATTGGAACCTTAGGAGAAGGGGTAGACATTGTTTATGTTTCCCTCTTGGAGGAACTATAGAAACAGTGATCTAAGTTTTATGAGAGTTGCCTAATGAAATATATTTACCCTCCTATGTTTAATGCCACCTATGAGAACCAACATATTATTGATGCCTGAGATGTGCAAAAAAAATCATAAGTGTAGGTGTTTGAAAACTACCACCATAGTTTAGAGACCTGTAGAGTTTCTAGTTGATTGGTAAGGGTTTTCTTCTTTATAAGGCCAGCATTTAAGACCAGAATGGTAATTTTGTCTAGTGCACAGGGGCTGACATAGAGGAAAATGAAAAAAAAAAATCAGCAGAAGCTAAACAGACAAAGCAATAAGATAATTCTTCAGAAAAAGACTCCAGACTAGAGATAGATGGCTTACTGAACAGAGAATTCAAAGTAATTCCTACAAAGTGACATACAGAGTTCCAGGAAATGATGCATGAATAAATATTTTACCAAGGATATAGAAAATATTTTAAAAAGTACCAAACAGAAGCCCCAGAGATGAAGAACACATTTCATACTTGCATTGAAAAATTCATTAAAAGCAGACCAAATCAAAGAGGAAAGAGTATCAGTGAACTCAAGGTGGAAATAATCCAGTTAAAGAAGGAAGGAAAGAGTAATATAATAATTTAAAAGATTAAATAAAATATAAGTGGTTTACCAAATAACATTAATCCAACCAACATATGCATTATGAGGAATTTCAGAAAGACAAGACATTGTACATTGAATGAAATAATATCTAAAAATGTCCCTGAATCTATGGAAAGAAGCTGTTGTTCAGAAAGATATGTAAAGGTCATGAAGTAGGATGTGTCTCTAAAAAATTTACTTTGAGAAGCACTGAGACCTATCAAATGTCAATGATAATGAAGATTTTGCAAACATCAAGAAGAAAGTTACTTGTTAAGTACAAGGGAACCATGAAACTCTCAGTGGATTTCCTGACTGATACATTGTAGACTAGAGGGAATTAGGATGATATGTTGAAAGTATTTGTCAACAATTACAACAGGCTCATATGTTCGAACACTTGGTCCCTAGTTGCCACCAACTGTTGAAGGAAAGGAAGCTTTGTTGGATGAGGTGTGTCACTGGGCACAGGTTTTGAGGTTTCAAAAGACTCCTGCCTTTCTCAAAGTGTTCTCTGCCTTCTACTTGCAGATAAAGATGTGAGGTCTCAGGAGTTCTTACTGCCATTCCTTTGCTTTGCCATTATGGACACAATAAGCCAGTCAAATGCATTATTTTAGAAGTGGCCTTGGTAATGTTGTTTTGTCACAGCAATAGAAAAGTAACTAAGACAGTTGCACAACCTAATTACAAGGTAAGATCCTATTAAAATTAAAACACTCTTTGGTTTAATCATAAATAAATACATTTCAAACTGACCTGAAAAATTCCTACCTGCTGGTTATTTTTCTTAGTGTCAGAAACTGCTATTCAGGAAATGATATAAATGGTCTTACTCAGTGCTGAACCTTGCATGCTATAGTACTGACCTACTAGGTAAGATGCTACTCTAGTAGTGGGCATGATTTGTATGGTGGTAACTAATCACTTTCTGATTATTTTTGAGGCCTCTTCAACACTGGGTAATTTAATTCCTGGCACTATAATCCTGGTCAAAAGCCCATGGATGGGAAAGCCATAGGCCATAGTGTAGAACTTGGTATTGTTATTTTATTCAATAGTCATCTTGTAAAATTGTCTTCTAATTATTTATGTTTATATCCATAGTCATGAGATGTTTTCAATCTTGGTCAGAAAAGCTTATTTTTTTCAGTAGGCAAAAATCAATGCAAAGGTTTCTATATGATTAAAATGCTGAGAAAAGGAGATTGTGAGTGCATTAAGCCTTACTTAATGAGGTACATTTACCATCTATCCATACTACCAAGGTTCAGGGAATGGCATGAAGGAAGAGATAGAGTGGATGAAAGAGCTGAAGGATGGCAAGAAGTACTGTGAAATGCTAATCTTCTGGACGTTATGTGGCTAATGCATTCATGAACTCAGTAGCAATGGTTACCTACACAAGACCTATACAAGGTCAAGCCAGTCAAAATTTTATCACAGGTAGAGAAGTTGTTTTCTAGACCTCAACTTTTACTGAGGAGCTATTGGAGTTGATATATTCATGTGGAGGGAGAGTTATTCTATTGTGAGTTTTCCCATTTTAATATTCTATTTTAAGTTTTCCTATGTTCCAATGGATGATCCTCATACCCATTCAAATACAGGCAACACCAATTTGAGTTAGTGAGCTATAAAAAAGTGATAGAGTTGGGAGATGGATGTGTTAGGGAACATGTTGGGAACTGTGAAGAAGCAAATGGGGTTGAGTATGATCATAATTAATTGTATCCATATGTAAAATTTTTGAAGAAAAAA
>LOJH01074366.1:0-16890 GCA_001685095.1 Ellobius talpinus
TAGATAGATAGATAGATAGATAGATAGATAGATAGATAGATAGATAGATTTCAGATAGATAGGTGACAGATAGATAGATGATAGTCTGATAAATTGAGGTAGAAATAAGATACATACACAGATATATGAATGCATACATGCATACATACATACATACGTACATACAACAGATGAAGATACTTGAGTAGGTTCTTATAAGTAAAGCTAAATAAAGCCAAAAACATCTTCTTGGTCAGAAATTTGAAAATATTAATAGGAATAATTTTTAAAGCAACATGAGATCAAAAATTTTAGAAGAGTTATCAATTCACAGTAATAGACAGTGAACACAATATTGTAAAAAACCTTCAATAAGCTACCTAAATCACTAGCTAACAGAGAAAGAGAAATTCTATCCTTTAATTAAGACCTAATCATTTAAAAATAATAAAAATAAATCTATAGGAAATGGATGGTGTCTACAGAGAAAGAGATGAGGTGCACAAAATTCCTTTATGTAAAAATCAAAGCAGAATATAAAGATAAAAATGGTACACTATGTAAAAAAATGACCAACTTCTTGATCACCTCAAAAAGTGAGAAGGGATAAGAACATGATAATAAAGCATTTTATCCATTTGGAAGGAAACATTGAGGAAGAACATTTTAATACATCAGTTGTCATTTTCTTTAGGACACAAGAGTATCTTTTACAGCTCAAGGATATGTTTTCCTATATCACCAGCTACAAGGAGTGGGGGAGAAATTTAGAACACCATTGCAACATAAAATAGAGAATGGTAGCTACAGTGACTCTGAAGGGAACCTCCTCAAACACTCGTGATCTTTGAGTATATTTTATACAGATTTTATTTTTCCCATATCACTATCATTCTCAATCTTAGTTTACCTTTCTATGAGAGGAACAGTGAAACAGATAATGACATTAGCACAGGGTCAGATTTCTAGAGTGGTAAGTGCTATGAACCAACAGATAAAGCATGAATTTTGCCATAATGTACTAGTAATAATGAGCAACAGAGGTATACGGATGAGAAAAAATTTGAGGAATAACTTACATGACCATTCAGCTTATATATTGATTAAGTAAAAATTGGTATACTAAGGAAGAGTTACTGAATAAGCAGAAGGCAGCACTGAATTTATGTAACACTCTTTTTCAAATAGTGTGACTCAGATAATTACAATGTAACAGTAAGAGAGGCAGTTGAGAGGTATCTAGACATGAATTCAAGAAGCTTTGCTGTTCAGAGTGATTGATGATCTTCTATAAAAGCATTGAACTCACCAAGAATAATTAAATTGACTGTCTTCAAGAGAAAGGCTGAGTCAGTAAACAGTACATAAGTGATTGTAAAAGTATGTAGGTGAGAACACAATAAGGAGAAAAATGGTATACACAGAGGACTAAGCCTCAAGGAAGCATTGTTTTCCTGGGATCTAAAAACATCAAGAATTGGTGAGCAAAGAAAACCAGAATTCTCTTATTTCTCTGTTAAGTTTGACCTGTCCATTGGTGAGAGTAGAGTGTTGAAGTCTCCTACTATTACTCTGTGGGGTTTGATGTGTGATTGATATTTTAGTAAAGTTTCTTTTACATATGTGGGTGCTCTTGTATTAGGGGCGTAGATGTTCTGGATTGAGACTACATCTTGGTGGATTGTTCCTGCTATGAGTACAAAGTGTCCATCTCCATCTCTTCTGATAAATTTTAGTTTGAAATCTATTTTGTTAGATATTAGGATAGCTGCACTCACGTGTTTCTCAGGTCCTTTTGATTGGAAAACCTTTTACCCAACCCTTTATTTTGAGGTAATGTCTGTCCTTGAGGTTGAGGTGTGTTTGTTATATATAGCAGAAGGCTGTATCCTGTTTTAATATTCATTCTGTTAGCCTGTATATTTTTATAGGTGAATTGAGCCCATTGGTATTAAGAGTTATTAATGACCAGTAGTTCTTAATTCAGTAGTAGGGTTTGTGTGTTTCCCTTCTTTGGCTTTTGCTAGTGGGGAGTTACCTGTTGCCTGTGTTCTGTAGGTGAAGTTAGTTTCCTTGGGTTGGGTTTTCCTTCTACTACTTTCTGTAGAGCTGTGTTTGTGGATATGTATTGTTTAAATCTGGTTTTGTCATGGAATATTTTGTTTCATCATTGATTGAAAGCTTTGCTGGGTATAGTAGTCTGGGCATCTCTTAGTTCTGCAGCACATCTGACCAGGATGTTCTGGCTTTCATTGTTTCCACTGAGAAGTTTGGTGTAATTTTGATAATACATTTTTATGTTACTTGATATTTTTCTTTTGCAGCTCTTAATATTCTTTCTTTGTTCTGTGTTTTGCATTTTATTTATTATATGGCAATGGGACTTTATTTCCAGTCTATTTGGTGCTCTGTATGCTTCTTGTATCTTCATTGTGATATCCTTCTTTAGGTTGGGAAATTTTCTTCTATGATTTTGTTGAGTGTATTTTCTGTGCCTTTGTGCTGGAGTTCTTCTTCTACTCCTATTATTTTTAGGTATGGTCTTTATATGTTGTTTCAGATTTCCTGGATGATTTGTGTTAAGAATTTCTTTGTTTTAATGTTTTCTTTGACCAATGATTCTGTTTCCTCTATAGTATCTTCAACACCTGAAATTCTTTCTTCTATCTCTTGTATTCTGTTGGTTATACTTGTCTCTGTAGTTCCTGTTCATTTACCCATGTTTTCCACATCCAGAATTATCTGATTTTGTTTTCTTTATTACCTCTATTTTAGTCTTCAAGTCTTGAACTGTTTGCTTCACCCTTTTGATTTTTTTCTGGTTTCCTTGGGTGTCTTTGAGGTATTTATTTCTTCCAATTTTGTGTTTGTTTTATTTTTATTTTCTTTAAGGGAGCTTTTCATTTCCTCTTTAAAGGTCTCCATCATTTTCATAANGTTTTCTTTATTACCTCTATTTTAGTCTTCAAGTCTTGAACTGTTTGCTTCACCCTTTTGATTTTTTTCTGGTTTCCTTGGGTGTCTTTGAGGTATTTATTTCTTCCAATTTTGTGTTTGTTTTATTTTTATTTTCTTTAAGGGAGCTTTTCATTTCCTCTTTAAAGGTCTCCATCATTTTCATAAAGTTACACTTAATGTCATTTTCTTCTGCTTCTTCTGGGTTATGATGATCAAGTCTTTCTGTTGAATGACCATTGGGATCTGGTGTTACCATGCTGCTTTTTAGGTTGTTGAATGTATTCTTGCATTGATGCCTACCCATCTCTTCCTTCAAATGAGGCTGTCAGTGTCTCACACCTTATTCCATTCCTGTCTTGAGTGCTTGGGATTTTTTTTCTTGATCTTCTCTGTACTGTCAATGTCTGTGTCTCAGAAAGCATCTGAGGTCTCTCTAAGCCTGCTTTCTTGGTCTTTTCTCCTGGCTCACCCTCTTTGTCCTCTCTCTTAGTTCCCTTAGTATTGTAGCAAGCTCTTAAGTACCCTCAGTATGGAGCAAGCTGTTTTTCAGAGTTCCACAGAGGTTGCAGGAGTTTGTGGGCAGGGTAGGGCTAGTAACTTAGTGGGTCCAGTGGATGGGTTAAGTTTGGGGGACGTACCTGCAGGAAACTTTTCTGCTGGCTGTCTAGAAAAGCCAAGGGAGTTGGGGGAGGGGCCCAGGGATTTGTCCCACTGTGGAGGTCCTAGAGAGTGGGGTGTCCCATCGTTTGGCTGTTCACTCACATCTTGAGTTTTCTCAGTATTGGAGCAAGCTGTGCTTCAGAGTTCCACCAAGGTTGCCGGAGGATAGGCTACTTTGTGGACAGGGTGTGGCTAGTAGATTGGATAGTCTGGTAGATAGTGTTGGGTTTTGGAGAAGTCTACCTACAGAAACCTCTCCTTCTGACTGGCTAGAAAAGAGAGGAATTCCTAGAAAGGACTCAAGGTTTGTTCCACTTTGGATGTCCTAGAGAGTAAATTGTTGATCTTAGTGTCTGTGATATCAGTGTTCTGTTCATAAAGTCATTTTCTGTGCCAATTCCTCATTTTCTCTCCTATCATATACATTTTATCTAGTTTTATGTGGAGGTTTTAGATCTGTTTGAACTGGAGTTTTTGCAGCATGATTGATATGGATCCATATGCATTCTTTTACAGGCATTCATTTTGACTAGGTCCACTTTTTGATGTTGTCTTTTTTTCCAGTGCTGTATTTTGACTTCTGAGATGGCTAGACTCACAAACAAAACCAAAAGGTCTTATTTTTAAATTTGTTATTCTCTTTTGTGTATATGATATTTGTGCTCTCATCCAGTGCAGTGCATTTTCATGCTTCTACAAGGATATCACACTGCACTGGATATTAAAAATATACTCATCTCTGTGAAATGAACTTCATACATTTTATGGTACATAATGTCTACTGTGACACACATGCTTTCATATTCATGCTGTCTTAGCAGAGCAAAGTGAGTCTCAGAGACTTTCACAAATTGGTCAAGATCATATTTCAATAAAGAGTGAAGAAGGGTGTGGAATCTAACCCATTCAGTAATATCATACAGACTATATTTTGTCAAACTGTGTTAAAACAAAATACATTTGAATGATTGGTTATCATTCAACTGAAAACAAAAGAATGTGTTAACAAATATTAAACTGAAGATGAATTTCAGAGTGGAAAACAAGTACAAATATTCACTAAATTATTCAAGCTCTATATTGACACTAATAAACAAAGAGTCATTGTTCCTGAAAACAAAATTTTTATCTATATAAATTCTTCTTTCCTTCTCAGACATACTATAAATATTTATCTACATATAGGAAAAATATATATTCATAGGTATAGTGCACTTCAGCACAAATTTCTTTATGCAAATATAAACATATAAGAACATACTTGTCATGAGGCACATGCTATAAAATTTTACTTTTAAAAATTGAGGGCAAGTTTGATTGTTTTTCAATGTAGCATAACAGATAATATTTTTATTAATGTTAAATATGTACATTATAAATTTAATTTAATTAACTATTCAACCTGAGCTGTTGGTAAAACATGCTAACTAATTTGGTTAAAGAAATAGATGGAAATAAGTGTATTG
Source organism: Ellobius talpinus (assembly GCA_001685095.1). Lineage (NCBI taxonomy): Eukaryota > Metazoa > Chordata > Mammalia > Rodentia > Cricetidae > Ellobius > Ellobius talpinus. The sequence continues at coordinate 5,064 of LOJH01074366.1, forward strand.
ACAATTATGCATACATAAAAATTAATATTGTTCATTCCAGGTGATATAACGACTTACGATTACTGACTGACAGAAAGCTTTATCATAACTCAAAAAATATTTTACACCATGATGACAGATTAATTTGAAAACAGGAGGATAACAAAAAACATTTTGTTATGAGGACTTTTCCTGGCAAACATCCAAGGATTACAACTGTACAACTGTACAAACAGCAAGGGATTGACTGCCTTAACAAAGGGACTCTGCAGGGTAATGAGGACTGCACATTAATTCTCACTGTGCATTGATGAGCTCTCTGTGAACTTTGCCAGGGCTTAAACAACAGTTACAGGTCTCTGGCACTTTCAGAATTATATGGGTCCTGAACAAGGCTGAAGAAATGAGATTTGTGTATCTGTTGTTTTCTTTTTTAACTTTTTTCATTTGATGCTGTGGAAAAGCACTTCTTAATAATTTGGAATTATTTTTGTATTAATTAGAACTGTTATAATCAGAAGTGTATAAAACATAATAAATTAATATTTGCAATATTTTCATCTAAATAAAGTAATTTAACATCTTTATTCTTAGGTAAAAATACATTTATGAACATTTTAATGACAAAGGGGGAAATGCATTCACCAAATTATGTATAATTATTGATATTGTATTTTATTTTAATGAACAATAGGGACAGTGTTCTACCTCTACCTATCCATATAAATAACTAAGTTTAGAGTAAAAAATACATTTTCTATTCTTAAATTTTGCTTATCAAATATTGTTCTCAAATCTTATTTGCATCACAAATGACATAATTATATAAGATGTTGATTCAAATTGAAAAACTCATACAGCGTGTGGTTTATGTTTTTGTGGGTCTGGGGATCTCTGTGTTTCTAGAAAATAAATGATATTGAACAGAAAGAAGTCTGTGAAAAAATAATGTAATCATAATAAATGAAGAAAAAAGCAAATTAAAAACTTACCTAAACTAATATGGTTACATAAAATAATAGTATGTTAAAGAAGAATCAGGTTAGAAATACAATGGTAGACACCACCAGGGGCCAACCAGTTCAATAATGCTTGACACTTTTTTTTTACATAATGAACCTATGATAGTATATAGCCTTAGTTTAAAGTTAACACAGATACAAAAACATATTCTTCGCTATCCCTCAGTGTGGAAAAAGAGGTTAAAGGAAAATTTATATCCACATATATATGATCTAATTATTAGTTGACTATCTCTGTCAAGAGAGAGGCCCTGAAGTAAATATCCTTAGAAAGATGCAAGAAGGTGAAATTATGTCTGCCTCAGTTATGATGCTGACAAGTAAAATACAAAGCAAAACTTTTAAATATGTATATGCAGATTACAAACATTGTATTTATACTGATATGAGGTGTAGACATATTGTATGTAGTTTCCCAGTAGAAAACCATAGGCAACATACAGAAAAAAAAAACATAATTGTCCACTAAATTTTAGGCTATGGTGTAACTCAAAAAGCTGTAGTTTCAGCATTCTCAGAAGTAATATACAAACTGAGAGAGAACTCATAAAATCATGTATTAAAAAGATAAACATTAGGGCAGATAGATTTTAATGTAATTTTTTAATAAATAGCAAATCTATATTGAGCAAAGATTTTAGTGCATGCAAGATATAAAATTAAAGAACACAGAGTCTAGAAAAGTATTAGAATTCAACACCCATTTTGGATGGCTGAAGATAGCTCCAGCTACAGGGGATCCAACTCCCTTTTCTGTGCCAAACAGATACCCACATTTACAAGGAATTAAAACAGATAACTTCACATATACCTTAGAAATTAAATTTCAAAACTTTAAAGGAAACAAATTTGATAGAATTAAATATTAAACAAAATGTAACTAAGAAATAAATATAAATATAGATGAATAAAATATAGGAAAAATAATGTATAATTAATAAACCTTGCAAATAATCCTTCTCTCCTAATTTTCTAAATCAGAAAATGCTTTCTTAAAAATTAACCCATAAAAATCATCACATTTTTCATATATTAAATTAATATATTAAAATAATTTTCAAGTATGTTGGCTGTAATATCAACATACTGAATTCTAGAAGTGCTCAGAACACATAAATATTAAATAGAATTGATCTAAAATTTGTCTATAAGAAAATTTAGGATTGTAACATGAAACAAAAGTGCATAATTATTAGGCTAGCCATAAGGGTACAGTTTCCACAGCAGTTCATACTTGAAAAAAAGGTAGAATGAATTTCTTCATATTTAAGAAAGAGGCATAGAGATACTAGGCATTTTCTCTTTAATTTTTTTATGAATCATATTAAAGTTTGTCATAAACCGAGCTGTTCTTCAACACCCTGAAATGAACCTAAGCAAGTCACAGTTCATGGCTTCACTCACCTATGACAATATGCAAATGATGTTCCTCAGGTGCAAGTATGTGCTGAAATGAACTGCATCTATGAAAATGCTGATTTGATACAAGAATCTGACACTTTATTACAGGTTATAAATGGCTCCTTTCCTTGCCATGGTACTTGCAAATGAGATTAGATATACCCTCAGGTTCCTGAAATATCCTTGTTATATCTTGATTATTGTGTTATGGAAATTACAAGAAAATATTGCCTATCTCAACTACAATTTTTGCATGTTTTTAAATCTGTGCATAAAACCATGATTGACACAAAATACCAAATTAATAACACTAACTTATATTTCTATTTAATAATACCATAAAGAATGTATTATCATAAAGATTGTATTTCCATTTATCAAAAGTACTTTAACAAAAAAACTTCATATGAAATGAAAAATCCAGTCTCAATAACAAAGAAATAACATTCTTTCTATTAAGAAAGACTCAGTTATCATTATTATCTCAATGAAAACATTAATATATCTTTTGTTTCTAATTTTCTTTGCTTTTTTTCTGCTTAGATTTTTCCGTGTTCTAAAAAATAGACCTTCTGGAAATTATGTATTTGTTTGTTGTTTGTTTGTTTTTCAGTTCCATTTCATCTAATTCTCTGCTAATAATAGATGGCAATCAGCATTTACTCTTTAAGAGCAGGTAAATGGTATCAACACTACAGAAAAATTTCCAGCCGACTCTTTCAGCTGTGCCACTGTAAATTTACTCTCTGAATCACACTCAAACACTAGGCTTTTGGTTGAAACAGGGCTAGTGTTCTGCACATGCTTTATAGGCAACATTTTAAAGGAGACCTTTGGCCTTAAGTTACATTTCTATTTTCTTTTTTATGTAAGACATTATTTCTGAGTTAATAAATTTCATCTGTTTTCTGTCCAAGTTTCCATATCCATGCAAGACTACTTTACTTCGTTCATTTACAAAGATGTTGAAAGCTTGTTTTAACAAATACTGTTCAGTAGCAAAATGAATCTACACTATAGTGAGGAACTAGTCATTGGCTTACTCTTGTGGGGAAAATTACATAAAGAGAATTTCTTGGAGTCCATAGAAGTCTCTATGCATTCATAGAAATTTAAGGAAATTATTCTATTTTACTGTTCTCTAAGCCTTGAAATTTTTCCTCATGTATTTTTCTTATAGTATTTATATCTAAACGTTTATTGCAGATACTTAATTTCCTCAAGCTCAGGAAACATTTGAATCTCTTAGTATCATATATGGGAAATATTCATTCAACAGTTTACAATTATCAAATAAAATAACACTTAGTAATGTTTTGACGATATTATAATTCATAGCAGTTTATCAAGGTATTATTTTTAGGAAAATAGTTTATTTTAAAAATTCTGACTATACATCATAGATATGCATGTAACAGGAATTAAAGAGAGAAAAGGCCATGAATTTAAAAAAGAACAAAAGGGGAGTTTTTTGAGAGGGTTTTGTAAAAAGAGATGGAAAATATCATAATTTTATTATAATCTCAAAAATAGAAGAATTTAAAAACATGAAAGGTAGATTTTAAATTTATTTCAGTAGCACTTCAGAGCATGCAAATATTGCTAAGTGGTAGAAGTCTAAGAAAATAAAACTGTCTTTCCCAGAATAGACATTCACCAGAAAGATGTTGAGTAATTAGTGTCAAATAATGTCAAATGAATCAAAATCTAATACAGTGCATATCACAATTATAGTAGCGTTTATAGCATTTGTCAATTTTTAACAATCCTAAAATACTTCTCTGAACTCTCTAAGTTTTAAATTTACCTTGAAGGATAAAAGAAAAGTTTATGAAGAAAGAACGAAAGAGACAGAGAGAAAGAGAAAGACAGACAGATGAAAGAAAGAAAGAAAGAAAGAAAGAAAGAAAGAAAGAAAGAAAGAAAGGAGGAAGGGAGGGAAGGAGGAAGGGGGAGGGAGGAAGGGAGGGAGGGAGGAAGGGAGGGAGGGAGGAAGGGAGAGAGGGAGGGATGGAGGGAAAGAAGAAATAAAAGGAGCAAGGAAGGAAGGAATTAAGGAGGGAAGAAGGAAAGGAAGAAATTAAAGAGGTAAGGAAGGAGGAAGGAGGAATTATTAAAATAGTTGCACAAAAACAGGTATGATGGCAACAACTATAATCTCATAGTTTGAAGATTTAGACAAGACCCAGTTACAGATAAACAAACTCTTTTAAATACACACACACATACACACACAGGCACACACACCATCACACACCATAAATCTTTTATTTAAAATGGTAGGTTTAATTTTTCCCCACATATTTTTTATTTCAGTTTTCTTAAATATATTATAATATAAGTAAGTAATTTTTCTCCTCTAAATCCTCCCATATACTCCTCTTTGTCCTCTTAAAAATTCATGACTTCCTTCAAATTTATCATTAATGATGCCTTTGTGTGTGTGTGTGTGTGTGTGTAGCATTAAATACATTCTATATAATGTTACTTGTAATATGTTTTCAGTCTATATATTCATTATCAGATAATTAATTAGTGCAATCCTCTTTGGGAAAGACTCAACAACTCTAAACATTCCATAGTTAATTGTATCCTTTGTGTTTAGTTGAGACCTCACAGTCTTCAATAGCCACTTTCATGTTTATTGATTCTGTCCTTGTTTAATGCTTAGATAGACAGTAATAATTTATGTATGTAACTTTTAATATTACTAGGCTATTACAGTTTCACCAAAGACCATAATCTTTGACTCTTACAATCTTTTCATCTCTCTTCATCAATGTTCACTGGCCTACAGCTATAGGAGTGTTTGTAGATGTATCCATTAGGACTAGATTCCATAACTGTGTATTTTAATTAGTTGTAGTTTTCTGGAATTGTTTCTGTCTGTTGCAAAGTGAAGTTCCTTTGGTAAGTTTAAGGACAACATTAATATGTGAGCATAAGGACAAATTGGGAATAAATATAAAGACAATTTTTATGATTGACTTGAAATATTAAACATTGGCCAACTTTAAAAACTTATGTCCTTAAACTACCTGTAATGCGATATATGTTTATAGTAAAAATGATGCCTCCAGTGAATGTAATAATCTCATTAACCATTGTCAACTTAGGATAATAAGTGATGAATAAACAGATCCATTTTTCAGTAAATTTTCTTGAAATTAATTAATAATAATCTTACCTGGTTGAATAATCATGTTTTTGGTTTGGGGTGGTAATTTTTCTTGTTTCTTCACTCATTACTAAGCAAGGCTAGAAAATTCAATGGTATGCTATCACAATTTGAAGCAATACAGGCCAACTCTACCACCTCTTCAAAGAAATTAGTTTTTTATTTCATTTTATTTCCATTTTTGTAATAATACCCAGAGTTTTTAAGTTTCCTGAAAACCAAATATTTGATTTTCTTCCTGATGTATGTTAAAAGAGCAATCAGGAGGCAATGCAAAGTGCATTGAGGTCCTTTAAGACTCTTTTATGAGTCATAAAAGACTTGATAATATTAAACACCAATTGCAATGCCATGGCTGCATGCTGAGAAGCATTCAGACAGCTGGACACTGGGGCATTGTGAGGCTTCTTAGAAAAAATAGATACAAAATGTGTGTGAATTAGGTCACAACAGACTTCTGATTTTATCATAGCTGTTTATCTGCTGAAATAGATTTTTATCCTCGTTCTGCTTTTTGTGAGATATGCTGTTAGAACTAAACTGTTTTCTTTTAAATCAAGAATAACATTGAAGTAATAAAGAATCTTATTTTAAATGAAGCATTGATCAATGAACTATCTATAAGTATAATGTAGCATAAAAGTAATGCTATAGATGGATTATAATAGAAATAATTATCAAGATGTAGAAATATAAAGTACTATATGATAACTAATGTCAATGTACAGACTGTGATGACAGCAGTTGCCTTGAATGTTGCCTCCATGTCATGTGGTACAGTAAGGCTTGCATAGTGCATTCATGTACTAAATAAGAGTCAGCTTCCTCCAACTGGTGTGAAGCTGCTTGACGAGTTCATTCATAGAACTACATTCTACTTCTTCAGATGCACTCCAGATTAATTTTATTTTAATTACAATTTTATGAATGCATAATATGTATACATTATGCTGTTTGGATTTTGTAAACCAGACACAAACCAGAGTCATCTTAAAAGAGGGAATCTCTATGAAGAAATTGCTCCCACAGATTAGTTTATGGGGATGTATACACATAATCCATAATGCAAAATGCTAGCAGGCCAAGTCCACTGTGGGAGATGACAGCCTAGAAAAGTAAACCAGTAAGCAGTGGCCCTCTGTTTTCTCTTCTTCAGATCTTACCTCAATATCCTATCCTAATTCTTGTTCTAATTTCTTACAGCAATGTGACCCAAGAGTTTTAATATAAGATAAACCCTTCTTCCCCACATTGATTTTTTCTGAATGATGTTAATCACAGCAACAGAAAGTTAACTAGAACTTATGATAACATATGATGTTCTGACTTGTGAATATGAATGACTGAGACCAAGTCATCATAGTTAGAACATACATGAGTTTAACTTTTTAACAACTTTAAGATGGGTGCATTTAAAATTCACTCTTCTAGTTACCTTAAGAATAATCATAATACTACTAGAATAGATTTCTTCCATGTAAGTATTATTTATACCACATGACCCACCTTTTCCATGCTTCTTCCAATTCAACCTACTTTTATAAAACTTTTATTTTATTGTTTAAGAATTTTATACACAAATATAATGTACTTTGATCCATTCCACACCTTAATCAATCCTCAGAACTCCTCCTACACTTAAGAACACTCAAACACCCCATTCCCTTCAAACTTCATATATTTCTTTTGTTAATATTCCAAGTCCACTTATTTCTGCTAGTACATGCATGGGGAAGTCTAGAAGAGACTACATAAAAGAAAACTGACTGTGCCTTCCACAGTGTTCTAAATTGCCCAAAACTCCTCAGGAAGTAGTAGGTTTGTGAGTTCCTCCTCTATCCATGCTAAGATTTTTATCATCCTGATAATGCTGTGCAAGTTTGCACAAGATCAAACGTCCCTGGCTTTTAAACTAGTCTAGATTTTTTAAATATTCTGAAATGTGAATAAGAAAGGAAGCCACTATATTTTCATAAGAAGTTACAATCATACAGCCTACAGCAACCCCCATTACATTACTGTCCCATAGTATTTTGTGTGTTGTTATTTCTTTGAGTCATTGACTTCTGGATCCTTTGTCACTTCCTTCAAGCCCATCTTGCTACTCTATGGATGTTCCACTCCAAGATAAAACATTTCATTCACGTAATCAGTCTATGAGTATGTATCATTTTTCCATTGTATACATTATAGAAATTAACTCTATACAGAGTGGATAGAGGGAGTAACTTCCTTCAGTATTCCTCTCTGTCTCTTTCTGTTTCCTCTTTCTGTTTCTCTCTGTCTCTCACCCTCCTGTCTCTCCCCTCTATCTTTCCCTATCTCTCTGATATTAGAAAGTTAGCTCTCCACTTTTCTATTTCTCTCTCTAAAACTCTCCCTCAATTTAATATTTTTTCTAAGAATCACAAATTTGTACAATTAATTATAATCAAATAAGAAATGTTTTTTAATAACTACAACAGGGTTTAAAAATCTGAAATAAATTTTAAGAAAAATGAATTCCCCTCATTTTTCTAGTATCCCAAAAATTTTTACTTTGTTCATTGAAGAATAGAGTAGATATTAGCTTTCTTACAAATTACTAATTTAATAGCACTTTTGGTGCTCTATTATTACTGTTAACACTTCCTTGTGTTTCATAATTATATAAACCTGTCATCCACAAAACTCAAGTCATCTAGCTAAGAAAAGACTTGCATACAATATACCTTTATCTCAAAAGAAAATATATTTTTTTTGCTTTTTTAATTGTTTTATTAAGCTATACACTTTTCTCTGCTTCCCTCTTTTCCTCCCCTACTGCCCTCTTCCATGCCACCCACAATGCCAATTTACTCAGGAGACATTGTATTTTTCTCCTTCCAATGTAGATCCATATATGTGTTTCTTAGAATCCTCTTTGTTCTCTGGGGTTGTAGATCATAGGCTGTTTTTTTTTCTTTTTCTTTTGCTTTACGTCTAAATGCCACTTATTAGTGAGTACATACTATATTTGTCTTTGTCTTTCGTTACCTTACTCAGTATGGTTTTTCTTTCTATATTCATCCATTTGCCTGCAAATTTCAAGATGTCATTATTTTTAACTGCTGAGTAGTATGCCATTGTGTAAATGTACCACATTTTCTGTACCTATTCTTCATTTAAGGAACATCTAGGTTATTTCCAGGATTTGGCTGTTATAATACTATGAACATAACTGAGCACATGTCCTTGTGTCATGAGTCAGCATTCTTTGGGTATATACCCAGAAGTGGTATTGCTGGCCCTTGAGGTAGATTGTTTGCTAATTTTTTGAGAAATTGTCATACTGCTTTCCAAAGTGGCTATACAAGTTTTAACTTTCAACAGCAATGAAGGAGTGTTCCTTTAACATCCTCTCCAGCATAAACTATAATCAGTATTTATGATCTTGGCCATTCTAACATGTGTAATGGAATCTGAGAGCTGTTTTGATTTGCATTTCTATGATGGCCAAAGGTGTTGAGCATTTCCTTAAGTGTCTTTCAGCCATTTGATATTCAATTGTTGAGAGTTCTCTGTATAGATCTATACCCCATTTTTATTGGGTTATTTTTTCTTTTGCTGTCAAGTCCCTCGAGTTCTCTGTATATTTTGGAGATCAGGCCTCTCTCTAATGTGGGGTTGATGAACATCTTTTCACATTCTATAGGCTGCTGTTTTGTCTTGTTGACTGTGTCCTTTGCTTTACAGAAGCTTCTCAGTTTTAGGACTCCCCATTTATTTATTGTTTCTCTCAGTGTTTGTGCTACTGGTGATATATTTAGAAAGTTGTCTCCTGTGCCTATGCATTACTTCCTACTTTCTCTTGTATGAGGTTCAGTGTGGTTGGTTTTATGTTGAGGTCTTTGATATATTTAGACTTGAGTTTTGAGTGTGGCAATAGATATAGATCTATTTGCATTCTTCTATATGCTTTTTAAATCTTTGGAAGAGTAAATTGAAGGAGACACTAGAGAATGGAAAGATCCCCTGTGCTCTTGGGTAGGTAGAAATAATATAGTAAAAAATGGTAATCTTACCAAAAGCAATCTACAGATTCAATGAAATGCCCATCAAAATCCCAGCAAAAGTCTTCACAGACCTCAAAATAACAATACTAAACTTCATATGGAAAAACAACAACAACAACAAAACAGAATAGCCAAAACAATTTTGCACAATCTGCTAGAGGCATCGCCATCCCTTAGTTCAAACTCTATTACAGCGCAACAGTAATGAAAACAGCATCATATTGACAAAAAAGGCAGAAAGACCAATGTAATCAAATCAAAGATCCAGATATCAATTCACACTCATACAAACACCTGATTTTTGACAAAGAAGCTAAAACTATAAAATGAAAAAAGAAATCATATCCAACAAATGGTGCTAGCATAAGAAAATATTATGACATGCTTTCTCTAAGGACAGCTAAATATTAATATTAAACGCATGTGTTTAGTGGGGTCTCAAAGAAACTGAAGCAGCAATTAAAGTGTCTGCATGTCTCTATGTCTCTATGCTAGGTACTTGCATACATGCTGTGATTTTTTTAGCTTGGGGTTTTTAAGGGACTCCTAATAGTGGAAATGGGAGTGTCTCTGACTCTTTTACCTGTTCTTACAATCCTTTTCCTGCTACTGGGTTGCCTCATCCAGTCTTGATATGATGTTTGTGCCTATTTTTATTGCATCTTTTTATTTCATGTTCAGTTGATATAACTTGGAATCCTCTTTTCTGAAGGAAAACAGAGTAGCAGTGGATCTTGGGGAAAGTGAAGGACGGGTGGCTGGGAGAAATGTATGGAGGGGAGTCTGTGGTCAGGATGTTTTGTATGAGAAACATATAAGTACAAAGGAAAAAGAAGACAAATACAAAATAGACAAAAAACCCCAAGTGTTTAGGTTCTTGCAAAGGAAACAGGTAGGTTAACTACAATTCATCACCTCTCCTCTACTTCTCTAAATTCAGTCTACCTTCATTGTAGCAGTCTTCCTGCCACAGTCTCTTCTTCCTCTCTGTTCCTTTTTCCTACAAGTGAAACAAATCTTCTAACCTTCTTTCTACTCATCCTATTTTCCCATCTGCCAACTATAGCAGGCATTCCCTGGGAACCTACCAGTCAAAGATTCCAGAAAAACAGGGAGGTTAATGAAGCAGGTAGGCAAACTCAGATCTTCACTTTCCCCCCTTTCCTGGAAATCCAATCCCCCAGATTCATCCCCAGCTGTGTAGTATATTGTTTAAGTATATCGTGGCTTTTCTTCATTCTCTGCTTCCACTTCCATGATAATAAGCAGATCCTGGTGGAACACACTGCTTTCATCCCTTCTTTGGACCATCTCAGATCCCCCTCCTAGTCTATCTGAATTTAAAGTATCAGCTCCTAGAACCTAGAAACACATTTTATGAATACCCAGCCTTTGAGGATCCCAGAAGATTAACGACTAGGCAATACTTTCATAAGAATTATAGTACAGATCAGATTCCAAGAAAAAAACAAACAAGCAAACAACACTCAAAAAACACAAGACCTAAAATAAACACTTAGAAGTACCTTACAAAGCCAAAGTACCTAGAAACCAGTTTAAAAACACAGTCAATAATAGCAATGATAACATTACCCACTTGAGTTCAGCAAATCTACTAGAATAGGTTCTAAAAATTACAATATAGCTGAAAGAGAAGACAAAGACTTTGGAATAGTTTAATGAATATGACAGAGATTCTTAAAGAATAAGTGAATAAAACACAAACAATATAAGGAAGTAATTAAAACAGTTCAGACCCGAAAGTGGAATTTGAATCAATAAATAACCCAAACTGAGAAAATCTGGGATCCAAACTACTTGCCAAACCTCGCCCCCAAACCCACCTATCCTCCTGCAACATCAGTGGAATTCTGAAACACAGTCTGCTCCAACACTGAGGAGACTTAAGAGGTAAATGAACAGCCACAGGTGGGACACCCCATTCGCTAGGAACTCCATAGTGGGACAAAACTCTGGGCCCCTTCCCAATTCCCTTGACTTTTTTAGCTAGCCAGCAGGGAGTTTCCTATGGCTAGAATCCCCTGAACCCAAACCCATCCAGCTGACATCCAAACTACTAGACATAGCATACCCCCAAACCTGCCTATCCTCCTGCAACCTCAGTGGAACTTTGAAACACAGCTTGTTCCAAAACTGAGGGGAGTACATACCATATTCATCTTTTTGGGTATGGGTTACCTCACTTAGTATAG
>LOJH01074381.1:0-10909 GCA_001685095.1 Ellobius talpinus
GCCCATTTACATGCAGCCATTTCTCCTGAGCACGCTGGAGGACCGACCAGGACTCCAACCCTGGAGGGCGCTGTGAGGCTGGGACTGCATGAGGTGGAGCTACCAGGTTGGCTGCACGGAGGATCAGAGCAATCAGCAAAGGGTCAAACGTACAGTCAAGAAGCCATAAAGAATACGTGACAACGAACAGATCCAAGTGACCACCAAGAGAGACAATGGGCTCCAAAGCGAGAAAACTTCAATGAGGGTAGCAGGATAGCCAAGGGAAGACAGTCATGGGCTGGATTTTGAGGCTTTGGTGTGTAGAAGAAGAAATCACAGCATATGGACGCAACATGGTCCCCAGAGCTAGTGGAACGGGGAGGGAAGGCTAACCCCTCCCATATCTCTCCTCTGACTTCAGATCTGATTTAGTTAATCATGGTGGGCCTGATTTCCTCCGAGCTCTTCCCCGTAGGGATAAAGAAGTCAATGGTCCCCAACACGGAGCTGACTAATACGTCCCTTTGCCCTCCACTCCGCCTACTCTGACAAAGCACAGCCAGCCACTGAATTCATTGACGAGTTCTACCGCAAGAGAGCCTTGATTCGGATTATCGGCTTCCATGAAACATGTCTCACTTTGTTCTCTCTCAGCTCGTCTCCCTGGACACCCACATCGCCATCCTTATGTAAACAACGAGGCTTTGAAGCACCAGGAGCCCTCCTGCAAGGCGGGGGAGAGATCAGAATGAGCTGCAGGCTCCCTGGTGTGAACTGGAGACTGGAAATCTCTCATAATCTCCATTTGTTTTTGTGGCTGTGAAAATAACAAGTGTTCCTTGTAGAAAATACACGAACACTTCCAGAAAACAACCGTTTTCCCGCAGAGATAAGCAAACATGACGCCTAGTTGAGAGTGGTTCCGGTTCTGCGCACAGAGAGTCACGGAGAACGCGAGAGCGTTGTGGTGTACAGCATCACATCATGTGCAGCTTTCTTTCCTCGTGGTTCTTCTCATTCTGGCACAGATTGCAAACGCATTCGCTGTAAGCATTTTTAGTGACTGTCTACCGGACCGTCAAAGTTTCAAAACTACTGCCTTCATAGTAGGCTGCCGGCTTGAATCTCGGCCTCCTCGGTTTCCTCTGTCTGCCTTGGGAAATTTAAGGTCTTGGTTATTAGAACCAAAAGATTCTGCTAACTTAAGCCTGGGAAACAGAAAATCTGGGTTTGGCTTGAGCTATGCCACTAATTCCCTGAGCAGCTGCGGGCAATCATGTCCCTCTGTGTAATGCCCCACATCTGTCGCGTTACACTGTCCGGTTTAAAGCGGAACAGTATGGCAACGGAGAAGGTTCCACCTGGCGAGCCTTGGCCCGGAACTCCAGAGCCCAGCCCAGCGTGGGAAGAACTGATCATTCCTACTGAATGACAGGCACCACACCATGTGCCAGCCATTGTGCAAAGCACAATACTCGCTCAAAAGAAAGAAAGAAAGAGAGAGAGAGAGAGAGAGAGAGAGAGAGAGAGAGAGANGAAAGAAAGAAAGAAAGAAAGAAAGAAAGAAAGAAAGAAAGAAAAGAAAACTGACTCCTCACAACATCCTAATATAGTAAGAATTATTATAATTTTCATGTGGCAGAAGAAAAAGCTGAGGCTCAGAGAGATTAAATAGGTACCAGAAGCTGAGTGGGTAAACGGATACAGCCTCTGGAGACCTGGCTCTCCTTCTCCTAAGGAAAACGCTCTTCCCCCAGGACTGGGTTCTGGAGCTGTACCCGGCAAGAGAGCTCTCAGCCTGCTGCTTTTCAACACTAATGGGTCTGTCCATTTCAGAAGCAGGTGGAAGATTGTCCAGGAGGCAAATCTGTTCAGTGTTCAAATCAAGGGAAGGAGTGAAAGCAGATGTGAGACAAGTGGGGAAAAAAAAGAAAAAAAGAAAAGAAAAAAAAAACTCTGTGGAACCGTGAGAGGAGGAGCCAATCTGAAGAGGAGAGTGGGGGGGGGCTGGTCCTCACTCCGCTGTTCGAATAATTAAATTATAAAACTGCGTGGCTCAGAGCATCCTCATCCTGCCTCCACCCCAGAACACACAGGGAGATGGTATTTTGAGTCGTGGTAACCGCCCCACAGATTCTTGTTTCTGTAGACACATCCATCCATGTCCTCTCCCCTCCCCTCCCCATCCATTCTCTGCTGTGGGTCCCTCCCTCCCACGCCCACACAACTGAGCTCACGCAGAGGCCTCGGAATAGAGAGCGCTCCCTTCCCTGCCTCTGTGCCTCCAGGATGACTCACAGGTTGCACAGAGCAGCAAGATACAGGAGGGCTGGTCCCAAACTACTTTCTCTTTACTTTGTTCTGCCCCTTCCCAGCCACCCAGAGTCAAGGGCTTGCATCTCAGCTCCCATCAGACCTGATATTATCTCTTCGACATCCAAGGGATGCTCAAGCATTCTGGAGGAGGAGGGTGGGGACAAGGTGGTGGGCAGTGTGAGTCTGTCAGGAGGGTATGCTACCCAGTCCAACTGTCCCTAGCCCCGTGTGGCTAATGAGCACTTGAAATATGGTTAGCCCAATCCAGAAGTACTATACTGTTAAACACCCCTCAGTTTTCAAACATTTCAAACAGAAATATATGTGCACATTTATACACTTGCACATGATATATCTCAGTAGCATTTTTAATTGTCAGAATTATAATATGTTGAGCACATCAGGTTAAGTAAAATATATTAAAATCAAGCCAGCCATAGCAGCACACATATTTAAACCCAGCACTCGGGAAGCAGAGGCAAGAGGATCTCTGTGAGTTAAAGGCCAGCCTGGTCTACATAGAGACTTCCAGGATAGTCAGGGCTACACAGAGAAACCCTGCCTCAAAACAACAAAACAAAACAAAAGCATATTATCAAGTTTACCAATTTCTTCTCATTTCTATTATCTGAACACCAGGAAAATATTCATCTGCGCATAAGTCCTGCCTTAAGCCTTTACTTCTGTGTGGCTGCGCTGGAGTTGGCAACATTTTTGCCAACCTGAGTAGCAAGTAGGGACTTGGGTCTACTGTTTCTGGAGGCCACTCAGATCTACCTCACCAGCTCCCACTTCAGTGGGTCAGTCATTAGAGATCCAGATGCATTCAAAGTGACTGTCCCAGCATGCAACAATTCTGGGGTGCTGTATTTTTCACGTTTGTTTAAAGTCTATCCTCCTACACCCCCCCATCCTTTGCTGAGGCACATCGGGAGGGAAAGATAGTCCCTCCACTTTCAAAAACTCATTGTCCTTCCAGAAGGTTGTGTCCCTCCCAGGTGTCCAGGTGTCCCGCCCTGCATTCTCCTCCCCTCTTATATCCTAAATCAGAAGCCTCCTTCCTAGGAAAAGCTATAAGATGAAAAGACTCCATCCCCAATGGACCTGAATCAAGTCCCTTTCTGTAGTAGCTCTGGGTACCCCACATGAACCTCCTTTGTCCAAATCCCATCATCCTCTGGCATACTGGATTGCAAGAAATGATGGCACTGTCCATGAAAATGTAACAGTATATCTTTCTCCCAGGCCCTCCCCACCTGCGGCTCTTCAGAGAATCCTATCTGGGTGCACACTGCTGCAGTGGGGACCTGAGGACCATTCAGACGGTGTACCCCAGAGTGTGACTACTTCTGGACCACATCAGCATTCTTAGATATGAATCTTCACGGGTATGATGCCATGTTTGGGGGGACAGGATCTGGTGAGCTGGGCAGATAGATCTTATGAGTTCCCCAAGGGAGTGGGGAGCACACTGAAGTTGTGGGGACACTGCTGGCTCAGCAGCTGTCTCAAAGCCCAGCCAGTGACGCGCTTGGCTCTCTCTCCTTCTAATAACTCTATGCTTTGTTTCAAAATAACCAGCCCCTTCTCAGCTACAGGTCTGGAAAGTTCCCTTAATCCCCCAAAGGACCCAGACCTGATCAATCAGACCTCAGCATCACCCTGGCCTGAGTGATGGGTTCAGAACTGCAGCCAAAATAATTTCAGGAGGTAGCCATTCCTATTGACGTGAGTTTCACAGTCAGGCCTGGGAATGTATCTCTTTGCTTCCTCCTATCCTAAACCTGAGTGTGACAGAGACTCTCGGCTGCCAGCTCTGCACCTGACAATGTGTACCTGCAGTTGCCATCCAGCACTGCTGTGACCATGAAGAACAGTGATGGAGCATGTCAGAACAAAGAGGAGGCTCGGGGTGTCTGCAGCTGAGGCACCAAGGTCTGGGCTTCAGGGTGAGAGTGAACTCAGGGGCAAGACCCTGAAAGAGGTTTTCTGGGTCAGGCCCATTGTGCTTAGATCTAGAGGAGCAAATGGAGAAAAGGGGAAGGCAGGTAGAGTTCAAGTGCACAGCTTTGAAGTCTAGGGAAACAACAATTACTTGGTGACCAAAACAAAATACTCAGCTAGAGAGGTTCAGTAAAACCTGAGAGTGTGGGTTCCCCCTTTGGAACCTTCAAGAAAGTCATCTCCACTGGAGACTCCAGGAATAGATCTCCCCAAAGCAAAGTTTCCTGGCCTCCATCTGCACCTGCTGTCACCCGGCCTCATAGATGTGCCCTTTAACTCACTGTGGAACCAAATGTGTGTCCATCACACTTGAAGCAACTAGTCAGAGGCTTGTTAGTACTCCTCCCTCACAGGGACCCGCAAGGGCAAGAAACAGGGGTTCATACCATTGATCATCTCTTCTTAATCCTATCATCCTACACAAGTCACCCTAATACACAGATCAGTTCAAACTAGACCATGGCCAGGTATAGTGATGTATGTCTGTGACCCCAGTGTATGGGAGGCACAAGCAGGATTACTGCAAGTCTGAGGCCAGCCTGGGCTACATAGCAATAGTGTTTCAGAAGGAAAGTGGGAAAGTAGAGAGGGTGGAAGGAAATGAAGAAAGGAGGGATTGAGGGAGGGAGAGGGATAGAGGGAGGAACACAGTGAAGGAAAGAGAAGAGGAAAGAAAAAGAAGAAAAAAATGAAACACAGAAAATGGGTTTCAGCCACATGATCTCCAGGCCTCTTCATTCGTAACAGATGCCAAAAGTCCCTGTGGTACAGAATAGAATGGAAAGTACCAAGGCCACTCTCGGCCTCTCTCCGCAAAATGCTAACCCTGGCGCTGGCTTCACCTGCCTTCTGTCCTTGTCCCCTGCAGCTGGCACAGCCCAGCGCTTGCCACTTAAAGTCTTGGGGGTGGCTGCATCTGCAGGGATGCGAGCATCTCTACCCTGGGCCAAGGTCATCCTGCTTCCTCCAGGATCAGGCCCCTTGATGAGACATGGGGTTTCCTTCTCAGGGACATGGGGACCTCCGGGCAGCAGCCTTTCTTTCTCTTCACAGAGAGATGGATATATGGAGCCTCCTCACAAAGACTACTACCCAGTCAGCAAGGCTGGGATGAACTGCACTTCCCCAGCATCCTGTGAGAGCCAGGATGATGAGGATGGGACTCTGGCAGCCTGAACCTTTCTCTCCACCGCTAAGAGCTGGGGAAGCTGCAAGTTGAAAGAGTTTTTGAAAGTTCTTGCCTGCTGGCTGAGGCCTCCACAGAGCTCAAAGAGGCTGGCTGTAACTGGGAAAGTTGAAGAGTTTTCTCTGATCCAGATCTCTATGAGGACAACTCCAGGTAAAGCCACAGCTGAAGGCAGAACTTGAAAGATCCAGAACTGAGAAAGGGATTGGATGAGGCCCATCCTTCATCTGTCAACTGCCAGACTCTTGGGGCTTAGCCATTGCCTTAGACACTGCTCATGGCTGTAGGGTCCATTGCCTGGCTCCTCTGCCCAGTGGTTGGACTCATGGCCATAGGGTCCATCGCCTGGCTCCTCTGCCCAGTGGTTGGACTGTCTCTGTTGTCTTTGTTATTACTTATAAGCATGTATCTGTGGAGTTAGGTCAAGTTCCCTTTTTCCACTCATTCATTCACTTTTGCAGCTTTATCTAAACATGTGTTCATAGCAGAGAACATGTGTTCATAGCAGAGACGCCCATAGCATTCAGAAGGCAGAAGCAAGGCCAAGTGTGGTGGTACACACCTTTATCTCTGCACTCAGGAACCAGAACCAGGTAGATCTCTGTGACGTCAAGATCAGTTTAATCTACCCTGTGTCAAAAAAAGAAAAGGTAGATGAAATGGGGAATGGATACTTAAAAGAAATCCCACACTAGCTCAGAATTGAGAAATAGATAGTCATTTATTTGGGGGTAAACTCACAAATAAGAATCCTCCACTTGACCGGTTAAATCATGCGATCCAAAAAAGCAGCTGGCAGAAAAGGAGCAAGGGGAAGGAGAAAAAAGGGGCTCAAGTAGGTTTGGCTTCTGCATATAAAGTATAAGAGGCCACACCCCAGTAGGCAGGTAATTACAAGCTGTAATACTTCCTACAGAAGATACCCAAGTGTCCATTGATAGGTAAACAAATGAGATATAATGTGGTGTATACATGTGCACTGGAATACGCAACCTTAAGAAAAGAAAAATTAGGACACAGGTTATGTATGTAAAACACAGAGAATACTATGGACAGACAGATATTGTGTGATCCATTTATATGAATATGCATGCATGTAAAGGAAACAGGTGCACACAGAAGAATAGGTGTTGGTTTTCAAGGACTTTGGGAATGGAAGAGATGGGGAGTCAATATTTAATGGGTACAGAGTTTCAGGTATAAGGTGAGAAGTTCTAGAGAAAGGTTATGCAATAATGAGAATATGCTTAATGGTACTGAACTATACATTTAAAATGGTTATATTAGCAAATTTCATGTTATATGTATCTTTACCACAATTTAAACAATAATTTAAAAATTGTTCTTTATTTATTTTCTTTTTGTGTGCATGAGTGTTTTGCCTGCATGTGTATCTGTGCATTGTGTGCATATAGTGTCCAAGGAGAGCAGACATGGGTGTTGTGTCTGTGTGTGTATGTTTGCCACATGAATGCAGTGCCCAAGGAGACCAGAAAAGACTATCAGATTTCTTGATACTGACACCTGTGTACCACATGCATGCTTGGTGCCGCGGAGGCCAGAGGAGGGGGTCGGATCCCTTGGAACTGAAGCTATAGACCCCTTATGAACTGCCATGTGAGTGCTGGAAATCGAACTGGGGTCCTCTGGAAGAGAAGTCAGTGCTCTTAACTACTGAACCACCTCTCCAGTGTCTAAACAATAAAAAACTTAAAAGTAAGATGGTGACAGAAGATGAAGTCCACAGGAGGCCAGTCTTTGAAAATCCCACTTCATGTGCCTCACATGTTCCAGTGGCAAGGCCATGGTGCCCTGGAGAAACATGGGCAGGCTGGTCATTGGCCCTCTAACAGGAAGAAGGAGAACAAAGAACCAGTAAGAGCATCCAAGATGTAATGATCTGTCCTGTCCCTTTAAGAGACAGCCCCGCCCACTTCCTTCCCCATTCACCTAGGCAAGTGGATCTTCCTTCTGCTTCCAGCCTGAGTCCTTCCATTTCTCTCCAGAAGAGTCAGCTTTTGCCTCTCTCCCTTCTCCCCACTGCTCCCCTTGCCCCCCTCTGTTTCTCTCTCTCTGCTCTTCTCTCTTCTCTCCTTCTTCCCTTTCCGTTTCCCCAACATAACCCACTAAATAAATACCCACTTTCTCTGCATGGAGTGCCTAATAGGTCTCTGTCTTTCACCCACCTCGGCTGCAGCTCCTCATGGGACTGGCTGTGCTGTCGAGGCTCCCTGCCTGGGACTGGCTGCCTTCATGGCCCACCATGGGCTGCCCTCTGCCACCACTCAGGGACCTGCACCGCTCCCATTGGTCCTATGGAAACCGACCAGATCCACGAGGCAGCTGTTTTCAGTTCCAGCCTTTGCTATGGCAGCAGCAAAGCGTGGCTCAGCAACAGGGCAGATCAAACCTCTAGGTCTCTCCTTATTATGTTTAAAACTCCCACTGCTCAAAAAACATGGCTTCTCCATACAACATGTGACCATTGCCATTTTGACTGAGGTCAGGTGACTTTACCACCACTTTAACTGAGGTCAGATGACTTCACCGCCATCTTAACTGAGAGCCAGGTCAGGTGACCGTGTCCTGTCATCTTTACTGAGCCCACCGTGGTCTCATGCCTACTGCCCACTGCCGCCACTTGGGGACCTGCGGAGATTTACATTTTATTTTTATCATAACAGTTAGTCAAGCCTCATCTAGAGACCCAGTAACTCTGATTTTAGGAGCTGCTCCTGACCTGGGTGATTGCCTGATTTTTCTGAGACCATCTTTTGAGTTGTATACTCACAATCTAGTTGGAGAAAAGAGTCAAAAAGCAAAGGAAATTGGTCCCAGAGAAAACCTGACAGATGTGGGATTCCCCTCTAGATGCTGTGAATATGTTTTATTATGATTGGTTAATAAAGAAGTTGTTTTGGCCAATGGATTAGCAGAGTAAAGCCAGACAGGAAATCCCAAGCTAGCTAGAAATATGCCTGAGTCGTTGGCAGAACTGTGTTGTAATTAATGTACTTTCTGTGTGATTATTCAGGTCTGAGCAGTCGAGAAACGGAAGAGCAGTCTTCGTTTACATCTGACCTATTTGACAATTGATGCCTCTGTTCACACTGCCCACTTGAACCTTCACCCAGGAAACCTTTCCTGAACACTCACTGTGTGCCCAGCACAGCTTGCCCCAGTAGGGCGGGCTCCGTTCAGCAGCCGTTCCCAAGCCTCTGTTCAGCAGCCCTCCCAAAGCCTCCTTGAAGTGTGGTCTCTGATATTTCTGATCCCACTGAGGCACCTGGTGCTCTGGGAATCTTTTGCACACAGATAACGGGAGTGTGGGCTGTTAACAGAGCTAATTCGAGGCTGCAATATGTTTGTCTTATTTCTCAAGCACCACATAAGTTGCCTAGTATACAGTCGCTTGTAAGGGATGGGTGCGTTCAGGGATGGATGGGGGATAGATGGATGGGTGAAGGAGATTCTGAAACAATGACTTGAGTGACCAGAGGAGATGCTGATAGAGGAGGACAGGGATCTGGGCAGGAGAGGAAGCCAGGAAATGATGTGCTACCAAGCTGTGACGACACTCACCTGTTTTGGAGGACACCATGAAATGTGGCTTAGGACCAGTGAGATGACTCAATGCATCAAAGATGTCTTTTGCCTGACACCTTGCTGCCGAGGACAATTTGCTTCCGATCTTGACTTGAGTTTGATCCTGGGACCAGCATGGAAGAGAGAACCGACTCCCACATTTTATCCTCTGATCTCTACACATACACCATGGTACATGTAAGTTTACATGTGTGCGTGCACAATCACACACACACATACACAATAACACACACACGAAAATATTAAAAATATTTGTTCGATTTTAATATGGTTTGGAGGTGTTTCACTCAACACATGGGAAAGCTGGGCCTTTAGCCTGTCTTACTCAGCACTGACTAAGGGCACCGGAAGCACAACGAGAGAAAGGCCTGGGTCAGAAGCCACTTACAGAGGCAGAGCCTGGAGCAGTGCCTGCTGAGGAGTCGGGGCTGGTGTGTCTTCACTCAGTACTCAGTGTAATGCACAGGATGCTCTCCCTGCAGTGGGTGGGACCATTTCCCATAAAAGGGGCCCAGTCACCCAGTCTCCACTGAGGCTTCCAGTAATTCCCACCCTTCCTCCCTGCTCCCCTCCCAGTTCCCTAAGGGCAGCAGGAGAGTCATAAACCACTGTGAACTGGGAGGTTCATCTTGGCCCTCTGAGAGCTCTGTGAGGGTGGCCAAGCCAGTCCCCAGCACCCTGGGAACACCAGGCAGTGTCAGGGAGGTGCACAGTCCCCAGCACCCTGGGAACACCAGGCAGTGTCAGGGAGGTGCACAGTCCCCTCCTCTTGTCATTGTGCTGAGACAGACGCTCCAGCACTGGTCTTGCTGGTTTAACAGATTGGTGAGTGTGGGAGCATGAGCCACCATGATTGGTTGTGCCTGGAAGAGGCACACAGGGCTGTTCCTGCCTATCAGGCACAACTGTGGCTTCCCAGAACAAGGGTCTAAGTAACAAGGTGTGCTCAAGTCTAAGTGACAATGTCAGGAAGTCCACTGACGTTCTGAGGCTGTATTTCTTACATGGCCCTGTCAAGAATAAATATGGTTCTCAGTTGATAGCCCACCAAGTGAAGGACAGTGGGATTCCTGTCCTAATGAAACTTTAGCATGGCGCCTCTAGCCCTCACACCCATCAGAATTCAAGGGACTATCCAAAGTGCTGCCCTAGAAATGACTCTGGTTCCCACCAAAATGGCCCACTGTACCCACTTCCAGAGAAATCACCATGCTCCCCAGTATATTAAAGACTCTCCCAAGTTCATCAGTTACAGATAAGCTAACCAAACTCTTGACAACTTTGTTTAATAAGTGTTTAGCTTATTTGACTTTGAACTCATTTAATCAAGTGATACCAACAGCCTCTTCAGAAAACACCCAAGGAGAGTCTGCAGATGGTGCCTCTGCCCCCTGGAATGTCATCTTCCCAGGCCTTTGGGTCTCTCGCATGTGGCTGGCAGAGCTCACCAGGAAGGCAAGGCTCTGAGTACCTTTCAGTTGGACCATTTCTTACCTGAGGTGAACAACAGTGAAAAACGAGGCCATGTCTCATCCCTAAGGGACATGGGGCAAGCTCACTGTATAGAAGTACACTTCATCTGGGGATACTCAGGGAACAAGGAGAACCAGATCATATCCCCATCTGGTTGCTACATGGTGATTTCAGGGAGCCATGTGCCTTCAGCTTGTCTCTGATAACAGGCCAGTTTATTAGTTTATTATTTACAAGCAAGCAGAAAAAAAAAACCCTGACTCTGACACCCACATTGTCTGCCTGGCAAGCTCCTGATGGAGGAGGGTCATCTGTCTATGTGTTACTTTCATTGGTTAATAA
>LOJH01074421.1:3505-13536 GCA_001685095.1 Ellobius talpinus
ATACTCTAATCACTATATAGAAGACTATACATACTCTAATCACTATGTAGAAGACTATATATACTATGATCACTATACAAAAGATTGTACATACTGTAATCACTATAGAGAAGACTATATGTACTGTAATCACTGTATAGAGGACTATACATATATAATATATATATAAAGTAATCATTTTGTAGAAGACTATAGTACGGTAATCACTGTAGAGAACTATATACACTGTAATCACTGTATAGAAGACTATATATACTATGATCCTATATAGAAAACTATATTACTGTAATCACTGTATAGAAGACTATATGTACTGTAATCACTGTATAGAAAACTAAATATACTATAGTCACTGCATAGAAGACTATATGTACTATATATTCTGTTCACAAACATTTTAATAACCTGTAAAAGTTATCTTAATATAACATTAAAATCATGAAGATGGGCTAGAAAATAGAACTCTGATCTCAGGTTAAAAACGCAAATAAGAAAAAGAGAAGAACATGTGGAAAACTAATAAGAGGAAGCAGATGACTAAAACTGTCTCGCTTTTAATTCAAAGCACAAAGCCATAAAGTGAGATATGATTTATAAAGTATATAGTTAGTGTCTTGCAAATATGTTTCATAGACAAATTCAACACAGATATAAAAGTTATTTCTAAAGTAAGTTAAAATAGTGACAGCTTATTCAATAAATGGTTCTCAACCTTCCTAAATCTGACCCTTTAACACATTTCCTTATATTGTGGTAACCCCTATCCATAAAATTATTTTGTTACTTCACAACTGTAATTTTGCTGTTATGAATCATAATGTAAATATCTGATATACAGGATATCTTATGTGCAACCCCCAAAGGTGCCACAACCCACAGGTTGAGAACCACTGGCTTTTGCTACATATCTCAGTAAAGATGTATTTTTATTCTCTCAAATATATAATTTATTATTTATCATGTGAGTACAAAATATACAAATGATTTCATTGAACAAATTATAAGAAAATTAAAACAATCAGGTATTAAAAGGTAATAAAATGTAGATTAGTGTTCAAGTTCAAATTTTAAGCAGCAGAAAGATAGCTGAGGGTTAAGAGTGCTTAGGGCTCTTCTGAGGACTCATGTTCAGTTCTCAACACCCACACAGGGCAGCTCACAGCTTGTTTCTACAGTTACAAATGCTGCAGCGCCCTCTTCTGGACTCCACGCACCTGCACTCATGTGCACATACCAACATCATACACACACGAATACACACACACACACACATCTAGATGCAGGATTTTAAAATAATAAAAATTAATATCAGAACGACCTCAAGAACCAGTGAGAAAATTTTAAAGAAAAAGAATAGTCTTCATACTTCTTCAATTTTAAAACAAGCAAAACACATAGACACACACACTCACACACACAGAGAGAAACAGATTTGTATATATCTCACATTCACACAACATTATTCCAAGCCAGTTTTGTTCTATTTGATTTTAGCTTCTGTTTTTGTTTTTTGAGGCAAGACACCACCTACCTGGCCTCAAACTCACAATATAGACCAAGCTGGTTTTTAACTAGAGAGGCCTTCTCACCTTGGCCTCTCAAGGACTGGGATTACAGGTGTAAATCATGCCCAGTTGCCCAACCCTTATTTCAATTCGTGCTACAAATAGTAAAATAACAATGAGTACATTTTCCATTTCAGTGTAAGCCACAGCTTTTGACAAGATCTTCAAATGTGTCAGCAGAGTCAGTGGAATCCTTACCTCCTATAAGGCATAAGCTTATAGTAATCACTACAACAAAACACAGGAAAATGGTGACAATGACCATCCACAGTTTACACTGTCCAACCACCGTCTTGTTACAGGGACTCCAGGGACTTTCCTTGTCCGTCTAGAAAGTAAAGAGAGATTGTGGTGAGGTAGTCATTGGGTTTCGACAAATAGTATCAAAGTCCAATCAAAGACCAGTAACCCAGAATTAAGGTCATCAGTCATCAGGCTCTTAACCTCAAGGGGTTACACTACACTGAATCAAACTAAGAACAGGGCAGAATAGAGCTTCAAGAGGAATTTAGTCAAAGGCCCTCTGGGGGTTCTGAAGGTGAGACGGGAGACAGGAGGCAGGATTTTTGTTCTTGGAGTTTTAAAATTTTGTATTTCTTTTCTTTTCTTTCATTTGTTTCTTCTTTTTCTTTCTTTCCTTTTTTTGGCAGGGTTACTCTGTGTAACAGCCCAAACTTCCTGGAACTCTTTTTGCAAACCTAACTGGCCTTAAACTCACAAAGATCTNGGCTTGTATTTATTTATCACTCACATGAAAACTGTATATATTTATGGAGTTCAATAAGATAGTTCCAAACCCATGTGTCAGGTATAATGGTAGATCCATCAGCTCCAATGTTTATTATTTCTTTTGTGTTAGGAATGTGTAAACTCCTCTCGACTAGCTGCTTTAAAATGTGCAAGTCATTGTCAACCATCATTTCTCTACTGTGCTACAGGACGTTGTGAAGCATTTACTCTGTCTATACCTATTGACCACCTGCTCCCCACCCCGCCGTTCCTTTCCCTTGTTGGGATAATGATGTTTCTGCTCTCTGCTTTTGTAAGATCAACCTTTTTAACTTCAGTGTACAAGTGACAATGTGATATTTGTCATTGTGTATAGAAGAAAGGGGTTTTGAAGGTATTAAAAACTCAGAAAACAGCATTTGCTGATTCATAACAGAACTACCTAAGGATTGGGATGAGGTGCAAAAAGAGGAAATTGAGATTAGAGCGAAAAGCTAGCACCTATGGCAAAGCAGCTGGGTGTTAGGTTTAATAAAAATTACCTCAGTGATTTATTTGGTCTATGGTTTAATATTTGGTATTCATGGTTTGAGTCCATGATCCGCTAACTCCATGACAGAATGCCACAGCTGAGGGGATGTGAGGCCATTCACCTCATAGAAATCAGAAAGCAAAGAGAAAATATGTCAAAAGAGTTGGGCACAAAATATAACTTTCCAGGTCAAACCCCAAAGACTACTCTCTCCTAGTACACTCTACCTCCTAAAGTATCCAGTATTTCCCAATCATGCCATCAAATTATGAATTGGGGCTGGAGAGATGGCTCAGGGATTAAGAGCACTTGCTGTTCTTGCAGAGGACCTGGGTTCAATTTCCAGAATCCATATGGCAGCTTACAGTTGTCCTTAATTACAGTTCCAGGGTACCTGACACCCTCATGCAGATAAATATGGAGGCAAAACACCAATACACATAAATGAAAACAAATTAAAAAAAGAAAAAAATATGAATTGAGCAACAGACAAGCCCATAAGTAAAGTCAAATCCCTCAGGATCCAATTATTTTCCAAAAGCCTTATTGCTGTACATTGTTGCATTTGGAAACCAATCCTTAAACAGGAGCCTAGAATGATGGCTTAGGTCCAACAACCAAGGGTTTGAGTGCTGTTAAGGTTAGTTGGATCTAATTTGATGTGCGCCACTGATCTGCTGAGAGGCCTCAGGCAGGCTCTTCCACAAGGCGCCTTCTGTATGCTTGCAAACTCCACCTTACATTCGATGAATGCATTAGACAGCAGTGGAATTCCCAAGGCTTTTTTCCATGAATACTCTACAAGAGATCCACTACCTCCCTGGGTAAACTACTAAACATGTGATATTCATATATGTTGGCAGGACTGTCTATCTCTGGTCCAAAAAGCTTGTCTTCTTCTTGGCTCAATTAAGAGCAGTTATTGTAAAGACTAGGGGTAAACCTGTCAGAACACGGAGAGTCTGCACTTCCACCTCTTCACTGTGGCATTGAATCTAAACACAGCTTTCACCCGAATACAAAAGAACCGGTTGATTCTTGTACTCGATTGAACATTGCACAGCAATGGGGCTATTCTGTTAGCTCAAATAAGCCTTGGTTGCCACAGAACACTCGATTTACTTGGTTATTGTTAATGCAATGATGATGCCATCACTTAAGACATCTCTAGATTGCTGAGTCAGGGCCCTAGTGGTGGACCAGAAAAGAAACCCAGTATCACCTTATCACCTACAATTTCTTTAGCAATTTTTGCCCAAGGGTATCAACCTGTGGTAACAGTTGACAAAGAGGAGTTTAATGGCTCACATTCCTTTTCCTCTACATTCCAAATCCAGATTAAGGAAGGAAGAAAAATTCTTCGCATACTCTCCTAGCTCACCTTTTCCAAGCAGAAAGACACCTACAGTAATGGGATGCTTACGATATCAGTACTATTCCCTGCCCATCATCCATTTACCCATCCACCTGCAATTCCCCCTCATCAGCCAGATCTGCCATTCTGGTCCTCATATGTCATTTAAAAATAAATATATTACCTAACTGTATATATTTATTAGTAATATAATTTGTAATTGAGACAACTATAAATGAAATGATATAAATCAAGTCACATGTATTTATCTATACATGATAAGATCAGTTAGCAGGGGGCAGCAGGATGACTCAGCAAGTAAAGGTCCTTGCAGCCAAGCATGACACCCTGAGTTTAACCCCTGGGACATGCAAGGTAGAAGGAAAAAATTGACTCCAGAAAGTCATCCTCTGATTTTCCTATGTGCAGTGTGGCACATGTACACACACACACACACACACACACATACACACACACAGGCAATAAATGCAATATTTTCTTTAAATTGATTAACAGCATAGACCTTGAGACCTTGGATCCCTGGGTCCAGACTTTAGGGGGCTCCACTAAGAGAACCTGAGCAGTTTGGCTGCATCTCAGAGCCTAAGTTTTTTTTCACTTAGTTCTTTCATCTGTCAAACCATGGAAACTAGCATCCCTCCTCCTCTCCCACTCCAGTTTCGTTTCTGTCACTCTAATGAAACACTCTGAGCAAAAGCAATGGAGGGGAAGAAGAAAAGGCTTGTTTGGCTTATCCTTCCAGGCCACAGGCCATCATTGAGGGAAGCCAGGGCAGGAGCTCAAGCAGGAACTTGAAGCAGAATCCATGGAGGAATGCTGTTGGCTGGCTTCCACACTTGCTCATGCTTAACCAGTTTTCTTATTGCCTAAGGACTACCTCCCTAGGAATGGTAGCCCTCACAGTGGCCTGGACCCTTCAATATCAATTGACGATCAAGACAATCCCTTGCAAACCAACCCAATACAATTACTCAACTGAGACTCTCCTGTCGGGTGATTTTAGGTTGTCTCAAGTTGTTTATGGTAACTAGGACAGCTCCTTCTAAGTCGGTAATAATTAACTACATTTATGTGTTATGGTACTTCACATAAGACAGGTTCAAAGCATATAGTATGGAAAGAAGATGGATTTGAAGAAGCATCAAAGTCAGAATCTATTATCACAAAATTTAAGACCTTGATACAAAAATCGTAAGCATCTGAAACCTGGACTGATGCAAGTCAGTCCTTACTGAACCCCATTAATTGACCTTTCATGCTGAAATGCATTTCCACCTGTTCTACAGAACCAGAGGATAATTAACATATGGCAGGGGGTCCACCCTCTCCTTGCTAAAATACCACCATTCAAGTATTTCTAGAAGACCCTTCAGGTTCTCAGGGAGCCCTTCGCCTTCACTCCATTCCATGGGCCACTGAAACTTTACTGTTTAGTGACCTATGAAGCTGTATTACAAGGAAGTATAGCGCATCTGTACCATCTGACTAACAAGGAAGTCACTAGGAC
This sequence comes from Ellobius talpinus, assembly GCA_001685095.1. NCBI lineage: Eukaryota > Metazoa > Chordata > Mammalia > Rodentia > Cricetidae > Ellobius > Ellobius talpinus. The sequence continues at coordinate 9,214 of LOJH01074421.1, forward strand.
CTGAAAGCATAGTCTCCACGAGATAGGTGCTAAGCAATTATAAAATTCTAATACTCAGCATGGATGTGGCGTGTTCTCAACTGTTGTCCACGGGCACCCCAGGGCTCCCAGAAGCACATGGAGCCTATGATGTTATATAGCTTCACAGCCTTGTCCCAGCTCATGCCTTTTTTTCTGGAGAATGACTAAATCTTTTGGGTTGTGCTGGGCCTGACTGACTTGAGGCAGTTAGCTCTAATTCCCATGCCCAGACCCTGCCCTGGAGAATTATATAGAAAGTTCCTGGCTATGGCTACCTGCACTAGCCTTCAGCCATATTTTCCAAACTTCATTCATCTGTGGTCCCAGTTCATACAAACCTAAGATGCCAACTTATTCTCCAAGGTACTTATGAAATAAGACATTGCCACTCTGTTTCCAGGAATCACTGTGGGCCAAGAGTAAAGTTTTCAGGCTTTGAATTTTCTACTAAAATCAGCACTTGGGCACAAGAGGGATGAAGGTGGAGTGGGGCGAGAGAACCCAGGCTAAAATGATGCGTCCTGAGAGTTGAGTGAGCCCAATAAAACTCAGCTAACCTTAGGGGTTACTCAGAAGACAGGTCACTCAGAATTCAAGCTCTCTGATGTTTTACAAGTATTTGATCTGTGGATAAAGTTCAGCCACTGCCATGGCTGAATCAGAAGAGTTTAACAGCCTGCACACCCCCAAGGACTTCCTCCGAGATGAAAAGACAGCAAAGCTATTCCTGAGGTAAAACTTTGATATTATTTCCCTTTTTCTGAGCCGGTAAATTCGCCAGGGCCAACCCTCAGTCGGGCCGCAGTTCTTTCCTCGTGTTCTTTGCCTATCTCTCTTCCGGAGGAAGCGGTGACCAACGAAGGCGAAAATCCTGTGTTTGAAGGTGGGGGAGGGCAGAGGACATAGAGCCTATATCTATAGGAAGTGGTAGACAGTACGCCCCCAGTGGTGGTGGTGGTGGTGGTGGAGTACTGAGGGGGAAGGGAGAGGAGGGAGAGGTGGGAAGCAGGGAGGGAGGGCAAACATGATTCAATCCATCACTCTCTAAACTTGCGAAAGAAAGAAAAAACAATTTTAAAAATTCTATAACTTTCAAACACAACCTCTACCTCCTATTCGTCTTTCTCCATTGAAAGGAGCAGCCACGCCCCATTCCAAGGTTCCTGAAGTGTCTCTAGGTGAGGTCCCTGTAGTGGAGGGGTCTAGCCCAAGGCATTTTTGCTTTCTTTAGCCTGCTCCCCTCTTTGTGCGTCCTGGATGCTAGAAGGGAGGAGCTCTAGCACCCTTAAGAGGTGTCAGGCCCCTTTCCTGCTGTCACGTGCCAGTGACCCAAGTCCTTACCTGGGCTGGGCTAGTGCTCTCGGCGGAGGAAGGCTGGATCTGGAGGCTGAGAGGCGTCTGTTCTCCCTGCTCTCTCTCCAGCTCCAGCGTCGAGAGCTCCAGCTCTTCCCGGGGCGATGAGGCTCTGCCCTCTTCCATGGTAGCGCAAAGAACAGACGCTCTGCCGAGAGGCAAGACCCAGGCACCTAAGGGTGCAGAGTCCAAGATAGGGAGAGTCCTCAGCTCACACTCCACCCACCTGGCGCGGCAGGTAGACCTGGGGCGGCTCCAGATCTACCTGTGGTGGCTGGCCTGGAGGGGAAGGGCAAAGCCAGCGAGAGGAGGCTCTCTGGCCTTGGACAGCTGACCTTACCTCGGAAAGGTAGTTGCGGGTGGGACCCTGCTGCCTTGGGCTCCAGAGCAGAGGAGGGCTGTTTTTCTGGTTTGTTCAGGGTGCTGCCTGCAATGCGTTTCCCTGTGGATGGACCCAGACTGGATCACATGGCCTGATTGCAGGCTGGACTGTGGCAAGGAAGGGATCTGCTGGGCTGGGGGACACAGTTCCCAGTGAGCCTTCTCCCAGACCACTGTGTTGCTGAGACTTACTCCAGTTCTCACTGTCTAGCGAGGGTGCTCATCTACCGAATCAACAAACAGGCATGAATAATCTTCTGTGTGTCGGGCAGCCTGCTGGGTTATGAGCACAGGAAGATGAGTGATACCCAGCAGCATAATTCCCCTTGCAAGCTGATTCAGCCGTAGGGGCAGTGCCGGTATCGCTGATAGTACTTAGTTAGGACAGCCTATTTGGGAAGTAGCGACTTGTTAGTTCTCCACGCACAGGGTGTTAATCGGGAGAGAAGACAGTGATGGGCAGAAGCAAGGACTCATAAACGTTACTGATTTACTCATTGTTGTTTATCTTTGAGAGGAGGGGCCATAAACACACCCCATCTGGGGAAAAAAGCACAGGGCCTGTGTCGGTAAGCACACACATACACACAATGCCCTCCACACCCTATGCATAGTTTACAACTGGCTTAGTGAGTCTGGAATTATGTTTGTACGTGTACACCAAAGTGTGGTTTGGGTGTTGGTCCAAAGACCTTGCCTCTCAACCTTCTGCGCAAGCCATTGCATTCCCTCATTCCCTTCCCCCGACAGACACATTACTAAGACCAATTTGGGGACTCCAGAAATCTTGGGAATATATTTAAGTGTTGGGGTCCATCCCAGGTAAATGGTCTACCCCTGGGTTACATACCCCGGTACCAGACAGATGCTGTATTGTGATGCTTATTCTTAATCCCAAGGAAAGTCTTCTAGAACATCAAAATATGTTCTGTAAACCAGAAATATTCATGATCTCAGGGCAGTCAGAATTTTCCAGTCATTTTTACTAATTTGGGAAATAACACATCCTGTTCTTTCATTTTTGAATTTTCTCTGCAATTCTATGCAGTATTCTGAGCCCTGTTTAATAATAGTATTGTTATTTCTCCTTTGACTTTGTTTAAGGGAAAATAATATTTTTTTCTTCCATTTTATTTGTTTGGTGCTATAGTTACCTCTGGACTCTGACAATGAAAATATTATCCTAGGATATAGAAGCTCTCTAAATTAAGGTAAATCAAGCACTAGAATGTGCTGAGCAGGTACTGTAGACGTACAGTTATTGAAATCATTACTAACTTTGAAAATAAAAGAAAATCTTGACAATTTAAATTTTACTAAAACAACCAAAAGCCAGGATAACATATCTGAAATGTTTGACCTTCAGAACACTTACCAAAAATGCCTCTGGCCTTTGGCTGTTGGCCACCGTTATCAAGATCAAAATTCCACAGGAGTATTTCAGTCCACCTCTGGCCATACAGCTTTCTACCACCCTAGTGAAGATTGCAAACTCATAGTCTCGTGTGGGGGTGGATCCATGCTTAGTTTTGTGCACAGGTAGATTGGTTTCTCTTTATACAGCATGCCCCTCTACAGCCATGGTCCGACATGATGTGGGCAGAACAAATTGGACTGGAAAGCAACACCGTCCCTTCCTCCTGTGCCAATTACTGAATTTTGCCTTATGTCTGTTTGTGAGGTACCATTGTTTTGTGCATTGAGTTTTGTGAGAATGCTAACAGTCAGGTAAGGCTTCTCTGAAATATCTTAGTTGTGTGCCGTATTTGTCTCCATCCTTGCAAGCATCTCCGCTTGCACTGGAACACACAAGTAGGACACCTATCTTAGTTCTCATTTTACTTTAGAAGCTTGGTTTGTGACATTATTTAAGTTTTCTTCCATCTATGAATCAATAACATTTTGACACCTTAGAATGAATATCCTTACATCCTTGGGGGAATTTTTATGGAATACATATTAATTTGTTTACCTTGCAATGAATATCAGATGAGTTTAATCTAACATTTCCAGATGAAAAATAGGATTAATTTTATTGATGATAATTACATTCTTTTTCAAGAATCGATCACATAAACCACAGTTAAATATCCAACTGGTACAGTTACAAAAGAGAAGGGACATACTTATGGATCCAGGGAACAAAGTTTGACACTCTTGTGTAAACACCAGGAAAATTTGGTCTTCCACATCCATGTCCCCAGCTAACAATGCCGGTCAGAATCCATTTTCCATCACTCTTTCTTCGACAAGACAAGGGCCCACCTGAATCGCCCTACACAGAAAGATAGTGTAAACATGAAGGCATGTGTCTCATGAGCACCAAGTCCAGAATTTATGTGTTGGATACATTGTGTTCATTCTGACATGGTTTTGCTTGTGTGACCACTGTGTAGGAGAAAGCAATTCTCATAAATCCCAAAAGAATTAACTACTAATCATTATTGCAGCAGCAAAAATAGTAGCAATCCTAGGGGCTGATGTCTAATTAGTGTTTGTTATATGTCCAGCAGTGCCTGGGTTCATTTCATTATCATACAAATCCTGAAAGACTGACTTCCATTTGTG
>LOJH01074443.1:667-15526 GCA_001685095.1 Ellobius talpinus
GATAGGAAGAGAGAGGTAGTAGCCGGGGAGAGAAGTCCCTGCAGAATGACCAGAAAGTTTAGGGGGTTGAGGAATGTCTGTACTCCCTTTCTGGGGCTTCTGTCAGCCAGTTAGGAACACACTCACCCGTCTGATGGATCTTCTAGTACAGGATCAGGGCTCCTTTCTGGCCAGGGACCTGGCAGACAAAAGGGCTAGCTTGCTGCCTGCAGGCTTTGTGAAACAAAGGAACTCCTGCCTGGTTGCACTCACCCCCCCAGTCCCAGCCTCAAAACAGTATATTTGTAAATCATCTGTCAAATAGGAAATGATTACATGAACACAATACTTAGTGGAGGCCCACAAAGTATGAATGGATATAATATGCTAATATAAGTAATTAAGACTTTAATTTTAATCCATCCCACTGATTACAGGTCCACAAAGATGTGTTAGATTTTGTTCCATTTAACAAATTTGTTTGATAGTTCCATGACCTGTCACCTGAATTACATATAACTAGTGACATTCAATAAAATTATGAATATATCATAGAAACTGAATGGTCACCAATATATTTTGAAGATTAGACAATGTGCATTAAAATAGTATGAGGTTCACACAACCACTGAGTGTGTCACACATTTTCAATTATTCACGATAATAGCTGGATTCAACTACACACAAAAAGGAAACAATTTTGTGCTTATTTCTTTTCTCTTTTACACAATTTTTATTTCTTCTTTTAGGCATTTTCTCTTTCTTCCTTCTTTCTTTCTGTAGTTTAGTGGAATTAAACCAGCTCAGATTGCATGTGCTAGACAACCGACCAACCATTGAACTCCATCACCATTCCATGTCTCCTTTGAAAGTCTTTTGTGTCATTATTTTAAAGAGGTATACATATGTACACACTGACATTTATGAGACATACACATACGTAGACACATGCTGACATATATGTGTACACACATGGGAAACATAAATATATTTGTGTGTGTATGGTTTTGTGCATGTATGTGTATATACACAAGACATTGAAATATATGCACACAGACACATATATACTGTTTAATATACACATATATATCATATCATATCATATATCTTATTTCATATATCATATATCATTTACAGGTGTTAAATCACTTTAAACAATTCTACCTCCTCAAATAATTTTATCCTTTTTTATTGATTTTTATTGAGCTCTACATTTTTCTCTTTCTTTATTATGAATATTTAAGAATCATTTCTAATTCCTTTCAAATGTATAGTGTATCAGGGTTATGAAATCCTGGCATCCTGTAAATGGAACTCTGGGATTTACATCACACTTATAACATAGCCTTATGTCAAACTTAAGCTAGCCAGTTTTCTTAAAAAATTATTCCTCTGTTTAGTTAGTGTTTTTCACTAGGATAGTAGGCTTATTTGTTGAGTGTATGATATATACCTTAGAAAAGGTTTTATTATTATGAAAAGACAGCACAACCACTGTAACTCTTAACAAATAAAGCATTTAATTGCAACTTGCTTACACTTCAGAGTTTTAGTACATTTTTTTATGACAGGAAGCATGGAGGCACACAGGCAGACATATTGCTGAAGAGGGCCCTGAGAGTTCTACTTCTGGATTCCCAAGCATCATGAAGGGACAGTAACACACTTTTCATGCTTGAGCATCTGAGACTGCAAAAGTGACCTCAAAAACACAATTCTAGCAAAAAATACCCCACCTCCTTCAACATGGTCACATCTCCTACTAGTGCTGCACCAATAAGCCTTTGGATGCCATTTTTATTCAAACTGCTATATTATGCTGCCCAATCCCCATATGCTTATAGCTATATCATAATTTAAGTCAAAAGCACAAAAGGTTGCATATGAAGTAATTATGTACTTAAGGAGACAATTTAACAAAGGAAGAAGTTTCCATTTCCTGTCTTCTTTATAGGGTAATTTTGAGCAACAAATGTAAGCAAGGACTATTGAATCAGAATGGATTTTCACTCAACTTTACCCCCATCATTTCTGGTTGCTGGGAAGGCTCCTGTTTGAGAATCTCCTGAGGTAGACACAATATCTTTTTTATTGTAGCTGTTGAGGCCATAAAGGGATGACCAATGATATATAGACAAGGTTCCAAGGAACTGAAATGAAACCCATAATCAGGAGTTCCTCATCACCTCTTTTTCGCAGAGTTAACTGAAGTATTTGCCAGCTGGGTTTCCCCAAGCAAGGATGTTTTTGTTAGGGTCTGCATAACTGTGGGAGGAACATGTGTAGCTTGCATGCAGTAATAAACTCCCAAATCCTCAGGCTCCACTGCTGATCTTGAGTGTGAAATCTGACCCTGACCCACTGCCACTAAATCTGTCTGGGACCTCAGAAAATCGGTTGGAAACCTCATAAATCAGGAGCTGTGGTGACTGGCCTGGCTTCTGCAGATACCATTCCAAATAGGTATAACCATCACTATCTTCAAGGCTCTCACTAGACCTGCAGGAGATAGAGGCTTGATCGCCAAGGCTGACAGTCAAGGAGAGTGGAGACTGGGTCATCACAACATCACTGCTGGAAGCTGAAATAGTGAGAGAAAAGTATAAAGTTATCAAAAAAAACTTCAAGCAGAATCTCTATGGTTTCTTTTTTGATATTTATTTCAGCTCTGATGTTTATATTTTGCATACAACATTTTATACACTAAATTTTCCTTTTTAACACAACAAGTGAGCTAAAAGCCTTAAGAATTTTCTAGGAATAAATTTTACCATCCACACCATATGCATCATAACAGTCACAATAGTACAGAACCTTGATCTCACAGATATAAACCTCACAGGCCCCATCCTGGAAGATAAGACCTATCTTACCATACAGGGACAGAATACATGTGATCAACAGTGGGACCAAAAACTCATCCTCTCTGCCCATCCTCCCTTCTTTTTTTCTTCTGTTCTCACCAGAAATCAAGAACAGCAGAAGCACAAACAGCAGAATTGTTAACTTCATTTTGAAAGGAAATCTAGCAGACTGGTTGATCACTGGAAGGTGACAGCTGATCTTTTATTTTAGGGTATCAAGTGTGTGTGGGTCCTCCCTAAGGAGCAATATGCAAAGTGCCAGGGTTAGTGCTTCAATATAGGTAGAGGGAAGAGTCATGTAGTCTTCTCATGATTGCAAAATTCACATAAAATATCTTCTATGTCAAGGGTGGTAATAGTAAAACAAAATGTGATACTTGATGGGAAAAGAATATGCTAAAAATTATCAATCTGGGCAGCACCAGACACTAAATAAAAGCTTTATTGCAGAATCCTGGAAGAGGTGAACATGAAGACTGTATGGAATCATTCTCTATGAGTTGAATAACTATGCTTTTACTCCTCTTTCATCAAATTTACAGGAAAATAGCTTTCATTTAAAAATATTAAATCTGGAAGTAAGGAGATATGTGTTCTGTGGTCCATTGAACTTGCCTCCACAGAAGCACAAAAATAAATAAAAATAGTAGGAAGGTATATCTTAAATGTTTATCATGAAAATATAACCATGATTGATATTAAAAATAATTGTCAATGGAAATATGGTTTGGGGAAATTTTCGAAGTGAGGAATGGGTCTCTGGTATTGCTGCTATTAGTGAATTTCAACTTGTTTTATATGCATTGAACATATACAATTTTGTGCAGGAATTATAGCTCAGAAAAGTGATGTTTTTATATTTATTTACTTATCATGTGTTTGTATGTATGTGGAGGCATGTATATTAGATATCACACACATGGATGGCAGACTATATCCTGGGTTTCACTCCTCTCAGATCATGTTGTTCCAGGTAAAATCTCAGGCTGTTTCCCTTTATGATAATCATTCCTATGTGTTGCAAAACCTAAACAGTCTCTCAGTGAAATGATTTTAGGACAATATTTTGACAGTAGCAGAATCTCTCTGAATGTTGATAGGTACATCAGGAGTTAAGAGTACTTGCTGCCCTTCCAGAGGACCTAAATTTAGTAACTAGCATCTGTGCTGCACTGCTCACTATAGCCTATAATTTCAACTCCAGGAGAGCTTACCCTCATTTCTTTACTCTGTGTGCACTGGCTTGTGTGTACTTACACATAGAGACACCAATGAATACATATAAATTTAAAAAGAAAAATGTCTTTCTAACAGATAGAAAGATTATGTATATATATACTGAAATAAAGAATATATATATTGCAAACACAAGAGAAAAGGAATGTTTTATGCCTCAGAAACAGAGTATGGAATTTAGCGTACCATGCTATTACAGTCTGGTGAAAGTCTTTGTCCTGGTTATCAAATTAATATAAACTAGAGCTATCTGGGAAGAAGAAACTTCAACTGAGAAAATGCTTGTCTTTTAGTGACCTCTAAGCAAGTTGGGTCTTTCTATTATCTATTAATGATAGATGTGGAATGGTCCTTCCCTATATAGACAGTGCCACCCCTGGATAGAAGTTCCTGAAGATTACCAGAAATCAGGCTGATCAAATCATTGGGAACAAGTCAGTTTTTCCATGGCCTCTGCTGCATTTCCTTCCTCCTGGTTCCTGCCTTGCTTGAGTTCCTAAATTAATTTTTTTCATGATGGACTGTGATGTGAAACTCATTCCTCCCAAAGTGCTTTTTGATTAAGGTATTCATCACAATATAAAGCAATCTAAGATAATCCTCAAAGTTATCACATGGCTCCTATGTCAAATTGTAAGAAAGTCCTCCTAAGATGAAGGCTCTTTTTGATACATAGGACAGAATGAGCAGAAGCAGCTTCATATTTTCTCCTAATGTGTCTTAGGAAAGATCTGCCCTTTCAGAATTTTTCTTAGTAGAAAACTTAAGATGTATCAAATTTTTGATTACTTTGAATGATAATCTATTTGCCTCATAGGTTTCTGTATTGTAGATATAACAAAGAAGTCCAAGTGCACAGAGAACTCCATCTAGGTGAACAAAACTAGATCCAATCTTTTAGTACTTCAGAGTAATTTGTGCAGGTGACCCCACCAGTCCTGTGCATCTTCATTTGTAGATGGTCTCTAGGGATTATGGTAGTTAGTTAGACTTTCTCAGTAGATGCAGTCTGATGCCATAGCCTTTATAAACCTCAAATTAATTGAACAATAGTGAGCCAGCATATTTGATATTAAATATGAAATTAAATTCTATTTTTAAATACATGTTTAATAATTAGATTTATTGTATAAGCCCTGTTTTATATGTTTAGGAAACATAAAATGGTTAACACATTAAAGATGCTAGAAAACAAATATATTTCATTTCTCTTCCCAAAGTGTTTTGTTTGTTTGTTTCTCTCTTTCTTTTTATTTATTTCATTTATTTTATTTTATTTATTTATTTTACTGCTTGAGACAAAGATACACAGGATGTCATCAAACTAATGGTCTTTCTGCCTCTTCTTTCTATAGCTAACAATGTAGGTAGATGCCACAATTTGTTATTACCTAACTTTTTAAAGGAATGATTTCCTCACTTGGATATTTTCATAATTTCTAAATAACTTTTCTTTTTCTTTGGATATTTAGTTGAAATAGACAGTTAATATTGCTTAACAAATTATCTCTTTGATCTTGTCTGAGACTTAACAAAATTATTTCTATAGATTTCCAACATGTAATATTTTCACCACTGTTTATACTTTTAACAGTATATGCATATGTTCATTGATTTATCAACTTAGTAAAAGACTGATTTATTTAACATAAAGTACATGAGCTGAGGATTTGCTCTATCATATTGACCTATGGGCAAGTTTGTGTGGGTATTTTCTTTTATTTTTTTATTTAAAAAATGCTGTTCATTTTACATACAAAACACTTTTCCCACCCCTTCCCCTTCTCCACCCTATACCTCTCGCCACCTTCTCATCTGTATCAACTCCTCAGAGGGGTAAGGCCTTCCTTGAGGAGTTAACAAGTTCTGGCATACCAACTTGAGGCAGGACCAAGACCCTCCTTCTTATATCAAGATTGATCAAGGTATCCCACCATGGTTAATGGGCTCCAAAAAGCCAGTGCATGCTCCTTGGATAGGTCCTAGTGCCACTGCCAGGCCCACCCCTCTAGCAGATCAAGCCACAAAACTGTCATCCACATTTAGAGAGTCTAGTTAGGTTCTATACTGGTTGCTCAGCTGTCAGGTCATAGTCTGTGAGCTCCCACTAGTTCAGGTCTGTTGACTCTGGTTTCCACCATCATGCTTTTGAGTGTCCCTCCTTATTCAGATGATCCCTTCTCCCTCACTTCAGTTGAATTCCAGGAGCTCAGTCTAGTTCTTGGCTGTGGGTCACTCCATCTGCTTCCATCAATTACTGGATGTAGGTTATGTGATGAAAATTAGGAGGCATTTCATGATTGATAATTAATGAGGGAGAGCCCTGTTCCCTGAAAGTGATGTTATCTGTGGTCAAGTGGCCATTGAATGTATAAGAAAAAAAAGTCATTAGTAGAGAGTCATGAGGAGCTCAGGATTTTCTTTTCAGACATTGTCTTGGACACCACCAACTCTCAAATAATACATAGAGACTTATTTTTAATCGTGTAAGCTTGGCATTTAGTTTATCCTTGTTCCCAACTGACTCTTGCAAATTAGTAATAGAATATTCTTCTGTTAATCTACATTCTGTCACATGGCTTTTTACTTCTTTTCCATTTTGTGTAACCAACCTTGCCCATATCTCACTGGTGTCTCTCACCTCTCTTCAGAGTTTCTCTGTCTCCCCAGAAGTCTTGCCTTTTCTTCCTTGTCTAGTTATTAGTCATTCATCTCTTTTTTAACCATTTAGTAGGTGCCTGAGGCAGAGGCACTTTTTTCCAGTGTACAAAATGATTATACCACAATGAGGAGTTGCCAGCAAGCAGGATTCCTCCATAGTCTCGAGTTCAGTTTTTGTCTCTAGTTTCCTATTTGATTTTCTGCACTGACTTCCCTCAATGATGTGCTATAAGTCCATCAAGATATATAAGCCAAAGAAGCCCTTTATTTTCCAATTTTGTTTTGGTCAGCATTCTACCACATGAACAGAAATCCAAACAGAAGAAGATATTTTACTGATTTGTTTAAATGTATTTCTTAGTCTCTCTCCTCTACTATACACTACTACTACCCCACACTTTTTCTCAGTCCTATAGCTTTCCTTATTTCTTTTTCAGTTTATTGTTGTTGCCATGTAGCAACACTGTATATCTTCGTATGTTGATTTTATATTCTGAAATGTGACCGGCTTCTCTGACTCTCAGCACCATGTCACACATACCAAGTGGTCAGATGATATATGTTGGCAAGTGTTATTGTCTTTATGATGATAGATCTTACCCATTTGCAAGGTCCAGGTGAGGGAGATAGAATTTATCCTTTGTCTAGTATATCTAACAAGCTATTAGAATCAACATGTCGCTTCTGTATTCATTCCTTAATGCTCCATAAAATAAAGATAAATGCATTATCAATTCAAGGATCATTTGGATAACATATGGAATAAAAATTCAATCCAAAAAAATTAAAAAAATGTATTTTAGTTGCCCTCTGTGGTTATTTTTAATGTGTTCACTGGCACATTTTGGTACATAGAAGAAATATTTTATACAATACTGATTCAAATAATAGACAAGGAATTAAAACACAACAGTAGAATGGTGGAGTAACTCACTTTACAAAGAATTACACCCTTATTGATGAAACTGAGTGAAAACAACCTGGTTGTTGATGTTCATTTTTCAGAGAGGAATGGATAGAAGGGGGCAAACATGAACTATAAATTATACCCACCAGATGTTCAATAGTATGACCAAGGATAAAAATTTAGAGATTTTAGTCCATGTTTATTTTACTGATATTGGACTCTTTGTCAAGTTGAACATAATGATGGTGTAAGCACATTGTGGAGGCTAATACTCCAATGACTCACAAGAGGCAGTGAGACTTATTCAGGCCAAAATACATCTTCCAAGAATAAACCCTCAGTGAAGTATCTCCTATATTTTCCCAGCTCTTCATGTTTTTTTCACATAATAAAATAATCAAGATATTACTTAATTAATTACAGAAGATCTCTCATGATGCAATCATCTCTGGAAATGCTCTCAAAGTAACACCAAAAGAGTATTTTCTGTTAATTTTTATCTTTTTCTGTTTTTATTAAGAATTTCTCAGTAAAGGTACTGCTGAAATTTGAAGTAAAAGAAGAGGATTTTCACCATTCATCAGCATCTGTGGTAAGCATTATGAGGCAAGGATTGGTCCTCTCCTGTAATGTGTTTCAGTTTGTAGCATCAGTGCCATCTCCTCTTGACTTCCCAGTGCCTTCCCAAGATCACGCGTTTAAGCACTGCATTTCCTCTGTTAATGTAGATGCACACTGAATGCTGACATAAGACCTATGTAAGACAATTTAACATGCAAGAATCTGAGCACTTTCTAGTAAAACCACTTCTTGATGTGCAGAGGAAAATGAGTGCATAAATAATCAAGAAGCAACAGCTGGGGCAGCAGAGACAGATTCCAATATACACTTCCCTGAGTGGTTTATGTCATAACTTGTATCATGATCTGAGGGGACTGTAATGATATTAATACTCCAACATTTTCAGGTTCCATACTGTTGATGGATAAAGTTCACCCAGAATACTGACTACTATCAGTCTCATGATAGATCAAGAGCATAGGAACTCGTCCTGATTTCTGTTATTTCTGCTGGTACCAGTTTAGGTAACTGCTAATTCTCTATCTAAACAACTTGTGGTGACACTGTCTCCTATAAAGACTGACAGAAAGGATGAAGATTGAGTCACCTGAATGTCACGTGTGGCATCTGACAGTAGAAAAATAAAAAAACACAATTAAGAATGCTATACTAGTATGTTCCTATTTAGTAGGGAATTACTGACTACTCTTGGCTGAATAAATTCTCTATGCTCTTAAAATTACTTAAGATCCATAGTAGCTGGTGGGAATGCAAGTTGTTACAGCCCCTTTGGATGTCAGTGTGGTGATTTATCAGAAAATTAGGAAACAACCNTTGTCATAGCCAGAACCTGGAAACAACCTAAATGCCCCTTGACCAAAGAATGAACAAGGAAAAATGTGGTATATTTAAACAATGGAATACTACACAGCAGAAAAAAATAACAACATCTTAAATTTTGCAGGAAAATCGATGGAGCTAGAAAACATTATTTTGAGTGAGGTAACCCAGAAACAGAAAGACAGTTATTACATGTACTCAGTCATAAGTGTTTTTTAAACATAACACAAAGAAAACCAGTCTATAAATCACAACCCCAGAGAACTTAGACAACAATGAGTATACTAAGAGAGACTTACATAGATCTAAGCTACATGGGAAGTAGAAAAAGACAAGATCTCCTGAGTAAATTGGGAGCATGGGGACATTGAGGGGAGAATTGAAGGGGTGGGGAGAGGCAGGGAGGGGAGCAGGGGAGCAGAGAAAAATATAGAGATCAAAAAATCAATAAAAAAGATACAAAAACCTAAAAGTAAAATAATAAGTTTAAAATAACTTAAAAGTAAAATGCTCATGGCTGGTTGGTAAGCAATTGTTATGGTTAAGACTTCATATACTTTGTTCTCATCTTCCTCTACAGGAGCATTTAATTGTTGCATGAATTCTAATTGGTCTTAATAATAAAAACCTGTCACATATGAGGAGGTGAAATCTAAAAGATCAGAGCAGCCAACCACCAACTCTTATCTCCACCAAATCACATGACTGAAGGGGGGAAGGATCCTGTCTCTACAATTCCTCAGACTAAAAGTCACCACATTGAGTGTTTTCTTTTCCTCATTCCCCATATATGCATACAGAGACAAGTCATATTGCATTTTACTCTGTCATTCCAATGCAAGTTGCCTGGGTTTGAAACCAAGCTTTTGTGTATATTGACTGCTTTACTCTGAACTCTTCACTCTTTTACTCCTTACTTTTATCTACAAGGCTAGAGGCTCAGATTCTTCTCGCTCTAATAAACTACCCAATATCCAGCTCATCACTTGGGGAAAGTGGCTTTATTTCCCTTTTTCTTCATTTTTGTTTCTTTTTTTCAAGACAAGGCTTTTCTGTGTAGCCCTTAATGTTCTGCTCACTCTGTCAACTAGGTTGGCTTTGGACTCAGAGAGATCTGTCTGATGTACCTACCTCTGCCTCCCATAAAAAGAAGAGCCATAGTAGAGAAATTTCAATGGCTTGAGGAGGGATCCTCATTAACATGCTGTGTTCTGACTTGGACTGATTTCTGCAGGTACTTTGAACAGCCAGTTAAAAATCTGTCAGTTAAAGGGGATATCCTCTGGGCACATGTAAATCAGAAAATTTTATGAGACCTATGAATAGCTGCAGGATTTACTCAACTGAGTAACACAGGAAGTCTCAGTCTACTGGGACACTCTGTCAGACCTGAGAGAAACAGAATTGCCCACTGGCAAAATGTTTTCTTCTGTGAACTATGGGATGTAATTAATACAGTGTCCTTTGTGTATTCTTTTTGTTCATTTCATGTCTAAAGTCATCCTGAATATAAGATGGACATATGGAGATGTAATACTTTTGAAAGTGTAAGAAATTTAAATTGAGGACAAATTATATTCTGAAGTTTCTGAAGTTTGTTGTGATAAATAATCAGGACATACAATGAACAGAGATATAATTTTGACAAATTAATAGACAGGAACAAATGAAGGCCAGTACAGAAACATCTATCCATCCATCTATATACACACATATACATACCTATATATTAGAACAAATAAGTACGGAAATATTCTATGTTAAATACGGTGTAATGACGACATGTGGAAAACTTTCCTTTTCTTCACTGCCCCTTTCCTCATTGCCAATACAAGAAATTTACTTTTTCTCTGCTTTTTGAAAGTTAATTGCTTGTATACTTCTCTGAGAACAAAAAAGAATTCTGAGATCAGTGTTTTTGAAACTCCTGAATGACCATTCATCATTCTTATACTTCTTAATCAAGCAGTTCTGCCTTAGAAGCAGAGGTGTTCTGCAGACTGAGTCCTTACTTGAAATCACTTTTCTACACAAACCTGTGAATTCCCACATCAATCATCTCTTCCAGTTTTCTTTTACACCTTGTTAGCTACTTTTTTATCATGCTTATACAAATCATATGAGAAGAGGGAACCTCATGGAGACAATACCTCCAAAGACAGGGCTGTAGATAGACCTGTTCAGCACTTTTTTAATTAATTTGTGATTTATGGAGGAGGATTCAGGCTATTTTGGTTTGGTATACTCCTGAACTAAAGTTCCATGAGAACAAGCCATGAGTAGCAAAGTCAATAGGCAGAACACCTTCTTGCTATCTGCTTGAGCACCTACCTTGAGTTTTCTGGCCTTGTTTGAGTTCCTGTTCAGACTTCTCCCAATGATAAATAGTGATTTGAAAGTATTATCAACTTCCTTTTGGTCCTGGTGTTTCATTATAAGAATAGTAACTCTAAGACACACATTACAGGCAATTGTTAGAGGTTGAAGGTGGAATATGTAATGCTAGTAAGCTCAGAAGTAGATCCAAGTAACCGCATAATTGGGATGCCAGGGTATTAGACAGGCAATGGAGTATGGGAGTATCATCCTGTTGGGTTCATGACAAATGACAATAGGCTGTTAATTTTGGAATGCTGTGAAAAGTATATTTCCCCTTAAGGGAGTATAGGAGTAACTACTAGCTACTGAGTTATTCTTGGAGAAAGAAAATAATTGTCTTTATTTTTGTACCCACACATGAGCACACTAATCTCTAAAAGAGAATTATAAACTAAATCTAGATCAAGGAAGCTGATGTGGGATTCCCCTCTATATGTTGTGAATACTACTGGTTAAAAAAGAAACTGGCTTGGCCTAATAGGGTAGAACAGAGGCAGGCAGGGAAAACTAAACTGAATGCTGGGAGGAAGAAGGTGTAGTAGAAAAAAGCATGTAGCCCCCGCCAGAGACAGATACCAGATTGAATTTTACCTAGTAATCCACAACCATGTAGCAATACACAGACTAATGGAGATGAGTTAGTTTTGGATATGAGGTAGCCAAAACTACACTTAAGCTATTGGTTAAACAGTATTGCAAATAATTTGGTTTTTGTGTGATTATTTCGGTGATGAGCTGTCGGGAAACAAACAAGCGGACTTTCTACTATAGGGAACATCTTAGTTAAACTTAGTGGGTCATGAAATAAAACAAAACAAAGAAACAAAAAAGACCCAGAAGACATGGATGTAGGAAAAAAAAGATGAAACAGGGTGAGAAGGAGAGTTATAATGCATTGTATGTATGCATATAATTTTCAAAACATTTATAAAAAATGAACAGCATTTCAAGCATTATAACACATATTGCAGAAAATAAAAGTAAAGAATTAGTTCAAATATAAGTTCAGTTTTTAAAAGGTTTAAGTGAAACAGTAAAAAGATACTGGAATTACAGCTCTTCAGTTAAGAAAATGGACAGTCGTTTTGATCATTTGGTAATTTGCCAAATTGTCTGGGGTAATGCAGACACAGGGTTCTATAGATCACAAGCTTCTTACTCCTTAAATAACTGCTAAGCCACTGAAAATGGGCACATTTTTCCTTGGGTCATTTTTATGAATACAAGGGCATGATTTGTGACTAAGAAAATACACTAAACAGAAAAGTAAAGCCTCCAAAATTCAGAGAGTTTTCCCCACTGTGGTACAGCAATAACAGTGCTTGCAGTTTCTATGTCCATTGTTGGTTCTGTTCTCATGTGAAAGCCCTGCCCTCATACAATGTATGGTTCTCACAAATCCAACATCTTGAAGTCTCCATTTATGAATGGCCTCGCAGGGCTTACCATAGGGAATCGAACTTGCCACAGGTATTGCAGCCCTGCTTGGCATCAGCAGCTCTCTGAAGTTGCAGAGAAGAATCCATACCCTTCTCAGTATTGTATTTTCATGCCCCTTAATCAGTACCATGTAAATGATACTACCTTGTCTTCCTGTCATTTAAAGAGGGAGTCTGCTTTTTTTAGGGCACACTTGATTTTTCTAAATAACTCTGTGGGTCATGGTTGGCTATTAACTAATTAGTGGTGTCTTAAAACTCAAATTGCTGAATAAATTCTCATCCACAAACTGTTTCTAAGTTGCAAACAATATTTTACTTTATTGGGACCAAAGCTTTAAATGTGCTCCATGAGAGTGGCAAGGCTTAAGAAGTATGCATTCCATACACATGTGTTTAAAGGGTTTCTCTTGTTTCAAAGAAGGCAGAAGCTGGGAGGATTTATTTAATTATGAAAACAACACAACAAGAGCAACAAATATAATTAGAACACAATTTTTCAATGAAACAAGATTGATACAAGACTGCAAATTCAAGGGAAATTAATGAAGGAAGGCTATTGTTATTAAAAAATTATACATCTATTTTAATTGCACTGTACAAATAAACAGACAAACAACATATGAAGCAGCTGGACCATATGAAGTTAGATGTTTTTTGAAGGTTGTATCACCTAGTAGAAACAAATAGAGAAAACATACAGCAATAAACTTCAAAGTCTTCGGGATCCACTAAGTTGATTTGTAGCATGAAATTGGTCATTTAAAAATTGCTACTGAGCTTGTCTGTGATGACAAGAAACTGGATGGAAACTCTACATTTCAGGAGCTAGGGATGCTGCTCCAGATTTTTTGGATAGCAATCTAAATATGCTTGCAATCCTCTGTATGAGGTCCTGAGTTGACCTGTGGATATGGAAACAGCTTCTTTGGGACTAACTAACAGAGTGAGAAGAGTGTGGATTATCACAATACTGCCATTGGATACTAAAAGCATAATAAGAGAAAAGTTATTTAAGATACAAATGGCAAAGTTTTTAAAAATTATATCCTCAGATTCTTTATTTCCTATTAATCATGTTCAAAACTTTGGTGCATATTCTAAAAAGCAGTTCACTAAAAATATAGTGATTTACAAATCATAAAAGATTTCCCAGTGTTCACCTGTATGAAAAACTTCTGTCCTAGTCACTCTTAGCACAAGAATATAAATCAAATCCTTATTTATTCTGGCATCTCTGTCAGCAACTTATATAAACCTACAGTCCCATCTGGAGTATTAACACCATCTCACACAAAGATAGATCATGGATGAGAAAAGGCTCAGTGCCCACTCTCCTTCAACATCCTCCTTCATCTTCTTATCTCTTTATCAGTGATCCAAAGCATTAGCAACCCTAGAAATTAAGCATGGAAACCAATTATAAGTAAGTTTATCTAAACAGTCTTAATCAAGGGGTGACAAAAATGAGCTTACATCTCAGACTTTAAAAGATGAGCCTCCATAGGAAGGAAAACACAAATTTGCAGGCTGATGCAGCTATGTTGGAAGAGCCAAGGAGCAAAGTAATATAATATGACATTTTCACCTTTAGGAACCCTGGTATAGTTGCTACCTTAACATCTACTCAAAGAACTATAGTGGTAAGATTTTGGTCTGTTGGGAGAACATGTTTCAGAGGTTCCTGATACCACAATAAAAGATCCGAGACATCATGGAGATATACAACACAGCATAGTTAATCTCTGTGGGGATCTTTGGCCACATTCCAGCTAATTATACAAGCGCAGAGAATCCACTCACACCAGTATTGAAGCTCAAGTATTTTACCCAATAACAGCATGGATTTGAGGTCAATGCACTGTGGCTTAGTACAATTTGTAACAAATTTTTATGCTTAGAATTATGAGCAAAAAGTATTAGAAAATATCAGAAATTGGCCTGGCAGTGGTGGCGCACACCTTTAATCCCAGCACTCGGGAGGCAGAGGCAG
>LOJH01074452.1:0-12625 GCA_001685095.1 Ellobius talpinus
GATGTGAGAGGCAGCCAAGAAGAGGCTAGATATAATGGGCCAGGCAGTGCTTAAGTGAATACAATATGTGTGTTGTTATTTCGGGGTATAAGCTAGCTGTGTAGGAGCCGGGTGGGATGAAAAGCAGGCCTGCGCCCCCCTTTCACTACAAACTATAATTGTTAAAAAATATGGACACTTCTTGACTTGAGCAAAGTCAATTTTATGGTTCTTAAAGCATATGAAAGAAACAATCATTAATATTGTACCTACATATTATAAATAGACAAATATTTTCTTCTCAAATGTCATAAGTATTGACATATATTTCACTATATTTAGAATTACTCTCTGAAATTGTAGCAAAAATATTTATATTTTGAGATGATACCTTGAAATGTGCAAACTTGTATTTGCATCATATTTATATATGATGTAAAGTATATTCCTAAGTGCTTCTGGAGTTTGTAAAAATATGTAACAAATCATTTATTTCTCCTTTTAAAATATTTCCTGATATGTGCTGTGGAAATACATAGTATATTGATAAATTTTTAAGTACTTAATTATTATGTCAAATTAAATATCTAAAATAGAAAAAGGGCTTTTTATTATTAACAAATGGAAATTCATGATTTGTTTAACATACAGCTTTTTTCCTTTCTTTGATTTTAATATGAATGTTTCAATCCATCTGAAAATTTCATATTTATCCTTAGAGAATTTAAAAGTTATTTCAGGTCCATAACACCACAAGTTGAATGAATTTGTGAGTATATTCTAATATCTAATGATCTTATACAAATTTTACGAGCTTCAAAGAATTATGGGCATACACTTCAGAGTCAAATGAACCAAAATTCATTTAATCTAACTATATTCAGAGGGGAGAAGTAGTTTCCCTTACAAAAAAACTATATTATGGAACATAATTAACAGTTTCTAAAATTTCACATGCAAGAACTTAAAGTTGCATAATCTGAAATGATATGTTTTTTGAAGAAAGCACTTCTGTAGCTCAATGGAGGAAAAAATTTGAATAAAGTAATGAAAAAGAATTTGTTAGTAGATATAAAAATCCTGGGACAGTAATCGGAAAATTGAATCCTTACCAGCACCCACTATAAAGAGAGTAAAATGTGGCATGCATGAAATGAAATGCTACTTTACTTGTGATTTATCACTCTAAGAGAGTCTGTTTCAGTCCATTTATTTTCACTTTAATGGTGTTTCCCCTTTCTACATTTCATTCACTATAATCTTAAAGCCACAGACATGCTCTCTACTCTTTGCCTTATTCCTGTTTTCTCCTTTCACTCACTGCATACTGAATCAGTCTACTTTAAGCATCACTTTAAAATAAAAGTTAAAAATGTTATATATTTGATTCTAAAAGTAAAATATTTATTTTTTAAAAAATGATAAAAAGGAACTATTATCTGTCACTGTCCTCCAAAGACAGTCAATGATTGTTAATATTTTGTTATGTTTCTTTCTAGGCATTTTGTGAATAGAGCTTTACCAAGTCAAAAATCATATTTACTCACATAGTTTCAGGTTTTTGTGGATTTACTTGACACTTTATTATAGACATGTAAATCTTACACTCTTCAAACATTCCACTTTTGATTTGTACTGTTCTGTTGTATGAATCTACTCTAATTTGTTTGAAATTATATTCGTACTACTTCATTTATTGTACTAAAACAGCATTGTAAAAAATGAAATGAAAATATTGAGTATATACTTGATTCCTTACTTATAAATCAATAGGTAGAATGAATATTGATTAGCTTACATTTTAAGAGATTTACTATTTATGTTATGTGTATGGCTGATCTATCTGCATGTATGAATTCATGCCAGAAGAAGGTGTTAAATCCCACTATAGATGGCTGTGAGCCACCATGTGTTTGCTGGGAATTGAACTCAGGACCTCTGAAAGAGCAGCCAGTTCTTTTAAGTACTGAACCATCTCTCTAGCCCCATTTAGTTTACTTTTTTAAAATTAAATAAAAGATAGCTGATATGCCCATAATATATTTCACTGCAATAAATCTATTTCACTGCCTGATGACCAAAACTTAATACTTTCATTATCTTTTGGGAAAAAGAACAAAAAATATTGCTTTTTTCTGTGAAGTTAAATTAAATAGAAAGATTATATCTGTGCTAAATTTGGGGAATTATATGATATATCCTTCATCCTCTTCTTACATCTGAGCAGGTCAGTACACATGCTCTAGTTTTCAAAAGGAAGCATAACAAAACCCTGGGAGTATGAAAGAAAGCATTTTATTTTATTTACATGTTTGCCTGAGGGTGCAGCTCAGCCAAGCAAGTTATTTGTGACCTGGAAAGAAAGTTTCTTACTGAGCATGTTTTTTTCTTACTGTTAAAAGCCTTGATGCATAACACAAACCTGAACAATGTTCTCTCCTTTAGTGTGCCAGTTATACTTTGATCTTTTAATTTAAATTTTCTTTGCAAATATATATCACTGTATAGGACAGTCTGTGTTTAGCTGCCTTCCAATTAGAATTGTGTTTTTGTCTGCCATTGAGATCAGAAGTCACAGAACAGTCAGCATATTTATATTTTAAATGTTTTGCAGAACACACAAAAGGAACTTAACGGTATATTTTGAGTCAATTCTGGGAAGATTATCAATTTATATTTAAAACTTTAAGGCATAAATGTATATAAAATACCACTGTATATGTACACATGTGTCTTCATCCTCAACACATTATTACAATAACTTGGGAAATGCTTAGAAATATTATCAGTGAAAAAAATAAAGATTTGTATCCATATCATTAGTGTATAATTTCTCTTAAGATGGTCTGTCAAGATGTACATACCATCACCTTGTTTGAGAAACCCTTTGAATAGGTTTAATTCATTTTAAAGCTTAAGGAAACACTCATAAATTAAAACAATATACTATGTTACTTACATATTTAAAATACCTTAAAATTCTATTATCATTTCTAGAGTAACAGCATGCAAAAAATCACCTTAGTGGTAGGTACATGGCCTAGTTCCCTAGTTCCCATAAAGTGTGACATAGTGAGCAACAAATATTGCTCAAGTATACAGTGAGTTGATATCACAAGTGAAGAAAGCAAGCACACCTGACTAACAATCCCCCTGGAGAGAGTAAGAGACTTCTTATTTACTCTAAAATGTAAGTGAGTTCTTTCCACTGGGATGAGGTGAAGATCTCCAGATTTACTACTTTGGCATGGAAGCAAATGTGAATGAAGTTTTCTTTCTTTTTTTTAATTTTTTTTACTTTGTTTTATTACTTTAAAAAACTACCAATCCAACTTCCCACTCCCTCCCCTAGAGAGTGAAATTTTAAGTGACTCTGAAGTGGCAACCTGTCTCTAACACTAAAAGGATATTTGGTATTAAGTCACCTTGTCAGTATCCTTCACTCATAAGCCTGAATTTTATAACATCATGAATACATCCTTGTGTACAAAACAAGGGAATATTGAGTCAGGAATTCTGTCCCACTACTTACCT
This sequence comes from Ellobius talpinus, assembly GCA_001685095.1. NCBI lineage: Eukaryota > Metazoa > Chordata > Mammalia > Rodentia > Cricetidae > Ellobius > Ellobius talpinus. The sequence continues at coordinate 3,514 of LOJH01074452.1, forward strand.
TGATGCCTTTACACAAACTTGTCTGCTCCTTCACATTACTCAGAAAATAATTCGTGTTTTAGGATCTCTTTTAGTGGTACCCTGATACTTAGATTCAAAAGAATGTCATGTATTTCAGTTCAATTAGTTATCATAATAATTGGGCAATGTCTTTGATATTATTGTTGTAGAAATAATTCTAATCCCAGAGGTTTGAAAAGGAAAGATTTAGAAATCTAAGATATCTAACAAATCAATAAATATGTTTGTATAACTTAGAAATGGATGATATCCTTTCATACATCACTTAGTGAATGGAGCCATAGGATACAATTCTATTTGAAACCTCACTTTAGGAGAAAATATCATCTTAATATGTATCTCCCCAATCTATGTGATTAAAAATAACAAATTTTTAAAATGGTCTGAACCTTTATATGTTATTTACTATTTGTTGACACTTTCCCTAATAACTCTGGGAATAGCAAGACTTAAACTAACTCTTCTTAAGTTTAGGTCTTTATCGTGATTTTTAAATGACCTTCGTAAGTTCTGGGACATGCAAATCACTCAGATGTAATTCTAAGCTGCAGGAGTTTATGGATATTCTCTGCTCTGCTAACATTCTCAGGCTGAGGAATGTTAGATTCAGGAAATGTGCATGAACATAAACCTGTCAGTTTTGGTTCATCAAACATAGGATTGAATTCAGTACATCTTTTTGACTGGTAATTGTGAAATATATGAAAGAACTAAAACTCCATAAAACAACAGGGCTATATTTTCAACCATGTGTTGAAGGTTTTTCTTCTTCCTCTATCTCTGATGAAGGATTTCATTTAACACATCACTGAGATTCACTCCAGTGTAAATACATATGAAATATTTTCCTTTCATTTTCTTTCACTTTAGTTTTTGATCAAAATATGATCACTGAAATAATTTTGAATTTTGGAGAATTTTGAAGTAGGTGGCAATCCACTAAGAATAAAACAAATGCCATTTGTGCTCTTGCCAAAATATTACATCTGATTTCATCTTAAGTTTTACTGATATTTTGAAACTATCATACTAAAGCAAGATAAATTTCACTGAAATACTTTCATAGGTACTAGATTAGAAAAATAATGGTTGCAATTTCTAAGAGCTTTAGGAAGCCCTTGAATAAAATGTTCCATTTAGATATTGTGAGCACCTACTCAAGTGACAGTGATCTAAAAATATATATGAAACTTTATAATAGTATCTGATTTTTATTGAATGCAATGTATCCCCAAGTTAAGCTTTAATATAAGATGTGGAAACAGAGTATTCCAATGACAATACATGGCTTTATCTATGTAAAATATAATGAGTGTTTAATCTAACAACTCACTACACATATTTTTTATAATTAAGCAATTTGTGTTTGGCATTTCTTTTTGTTTGTGTGGTTCATTTTCCCTTCTTTATGGTGCTGCCTGATGACTCCATCATAAATAACTTTACTTTTGAATTTCACTTTCATCTTTTCACTCCCTCAATTGTATTCCAGATTTTGTTTGCATCTAGCTTTATTTACCTAATATTGTGATCTTGTCATTGCAGTTGGTAATCATGAGGTAGATGTTTTTTGCTTTTCCATTTTACAATTTTATTGTGATTATTTGAATAGACATGTGAAATCAAAAAATATTAACTAATGCAGTCTGACAAATTTAAATCTCATTTTTTAATACTTGTTTTCTTTTTTTATAAAGTCAAAATAGCAAAGTAACATAAACAGACACTATTCAATGTTTTAATTCAATTAGAGTGACTGCAATTAATGTGATTTATTAACTCAGTGTAAGCAACATTATTGACATTCATACTTGAATAACTTTCAAATACCCATCCTACTTTTAACAGTCAAAAGCATATTTTCCATTTTTACTTTTAAAATGTAATATCTCAAAATACAATATTTATAAATAAAGTAAGTTTAATTCACTCCTAAATACAGAAGGTTAGAGTTAAGGATTGTGTGGCCCCATCTATTTTATCTCTGACAAAAGTTCTCTCATATTTTAACCTCACCAGAATGAGAATCTAGTTTCCAGCATATGAAACATTGGTATGCATATTTGTTTCATAACCATGTAATAGCAGGAATTAACAACAATAGGAAAAGAATAGTTGTTACTTTTTATGGAAAATGTCATTTAACACCAAATCAGTAATGTACATATGCTCACTAGTAAAGCTATACTTAGCTATGGTAGCCTCAAGCATGCATTGTAAGTAGACAGGAGATAGAGTGAGATGTTATGTCATCAACAAAACTTTGCTTATGCTACTTAAGAAATAAGTGTGCCTTTGTTATACACATACTTGGTGACTATCTATTATGAAGCCAAATTTTTCCATGAATTAAATGAGAATAATACATTTTACATAAGCATACTAGAATATTTCTGAAAGCATTTGTTTTGAACTGGTGTATAAACCATTGCACAAGTTATCTAAAACTAAGTTAACTATTACTTTCTAACCAAACATAATGAGGAAGAAACTTTTTGAGTTTGGACATAACTATTTTAGAAGTCATGTCATAATTTTTAATCTTTTCAAGAACAATATAAAACATTGCAAGGAAAATTACATCATGAATACCCTAAACATATCATTCGTAATTCTTAATAAATGTGAGAGACAGATTCAAAAAGGTTTTCATCTTCACAACATCTTGGAAATAAAGGCCCATTTTCAAAAGATAGTGTGCAAACCTTTGTACTTCCATGGAAAATGTTTTTGTATTATTTGTTTAAGATGTATATTTATGGGTCATTTGATTGTGATATAGTAAGATATAATAAAACTGTGAATATTATAGGTTACAGACAAAATGAAAAGAGTTACTGTGTGTTGATGTTCTGACTCATAGATTCATATGAATTTTATTACCCATTGTAGAAATTATTAGAGGACAAATGGCTTCCACTTTTCCATTCAACATTTTCAAAATGAATTTATGTTTAGTTTGTTTCTTCTTTGAATATTTTATTTTATCTTGCCACTAATGCACTAAATGAAAACATGGCTTGTTTATTTCATATCTGTATGATGCTTATGATTTTAGCTTTTTGTGAAAATTATTCTTTAGCAATGGTAATATCTTAAAGAAGACAACACAGTATACTGTTTAAGACTGTTGAATTATACTGCTATAAAATGAACAATGGAATGAAACATCTAGGCATAGTATTTCAAGTTAATATTACAAGCACTCAGGAATCTAATACAGGAGGATTATAAATTGGATGTAGACCTTGGCTATAGACAGTTCTAGGAGGCCTTAGTTTAAATGGTGATACTCTGTCTCAAAAGAGATAAATGAATGACATATTAAGAGTTTATAGCCACAGAAGATACACCAGAAAAGTCTGTAGATTGTTATTCTGATGTCTAGTTTCTTGAGTTCTTTATATTTTCTGGAGAGAACCCCTCTGTCAAATGTGAGGTTGTGGATAATCTATTCCCAATCTGTAGACTACTGGTTTTGTCTTAATTACTGTGTCTTTTGCTTTACAAAAGATTTTCAGCTTCAGGAGGTCACATTTATTGTTTGTTGCTCTCAGTGTCTGTACTACTGGTGTTATCTTTAGGAATTGGTCTCCTGTCCTGATATTTTGGTTTTACTCTAACAAATAAAGCTTGCCTGAAAATTGGAGAGAAGAGTTATTCACTAGAGAACTGAAAGATCTGGAGTTATGCACAGACAGACAGGAAGTGATATGGCTAGGCAGAGAGAGAAATATAAGGTGGAAGAAGACAGAATCTCACTCTCTTCACTCTGGAGATTTCATAGAGGTAAGGACTCCAGTGGCTGGGTGCTCTGTTTCTCAGATCTTTCAGTTTTCACCCTCTAATATCTGACTTTGGATTTCATTATTAAGAACAATAAGAACACATGCTACAAACTGACGTCAATCTTTTGGGGCACAAATTCATGAAATAAAGCCAATTTCCTGTGGCTTTGTTGCCACAGGCACAGATTGGAGCTGCACATTGGGCTCCCGCCAGAGTCACCACCTCATTGGCTAGATTCCCCTCCCATTTTCTTCATAAGCTTCTAAGCAAGTTTAGAATTTATTTTGGTGCACCATTTCTGCATCTAACTCCATAGGCGTTTGGTCTCCAAACACTGCAGAAATTAGTTGCCTTTTCACATTCCCCCATTCAGACTGGTGACTCTTTGGCTTCTTTTTTTGCAGTGGGTTGTGCAAAAAGTTGTCCCTGGACCACTTCTTGGGCTGCTGTCAAACTAGGATGCTACCTTGAAACCTACTAGGTCTTCTACTTCTACATAGCAGTCAGCAGCACATTTCACCATCGTGTGAATCGTCATCTTCAATAAATTTGGTGAGGGAATTGGAATTTTTAAGTATAATAAGTATATTTTATTTATTTATTATTTATTTAATTTTCCTTTCAAAAATTTTCACTTCCTCACTTCCTCCCATTCCTTTCCCGCTCCCCCACTCCTCCATCTCCTTCCCCCTCCAGTTTGAAAGAGGGCAGGTTACCCTGCCCTGTGGGAAGTTCAAGGCCCTCCCCCCTCCATCCAGGCCTAGGAAGGTGTGCATTAAAACAGATCAAGGTCCCAAAAAGCCAGTACCTGCAGTAGAAACAAGTCCCAGTGCAATTATCCATGGCTTCTCAGTCATCCCCCATTGTCAGCCACATTCAGAGAATCCGGTTAGATCACAAGCTCATTTAGTCCCAGTCCAGCTGGTTTTGGTGAGCTACCATTAGATCTGGCATGCTGTCTCAGTGGGTGGACCAACCCCTCGCAGTCCTGACTTCCTTGCTTAAATTCTTCCTCCTTCTGCCCTTCAACTGGACCTTGGGGGCACAGTCCAGTGCTCTGATGTGGGCCTCTGTCTCTATCTCTATCCATCATAAGACAAAGTTTCCATGGTGATATTCAAGATATGCATCAGTGTGACTATGGGACAAGGCCAGTTCAGATATCCTATCTTCTGCTGCCCTAGGACCTAGCTGGGGACATCCCCGTGGAAACCTGGGATCCCCTCTAAAGCCAAGTCCCTTGTCAACCCTAAAATGGCTCCCTTAAATAAGATATCTTCTTCCCTGCTCCTATATCGGCCATCTCAACCCTCCCAACCCCACAAGCTCTCCCCAATTGTTTTTGATTTTTGAGACAGGGTTTCTGTAACTTTGAAGCCTGTCCTGGAACTAGCTTTTTAAACTACACTGACCTCAAACTCAGAGAGATACACCTGCCTTTGTCTCCTGAGTGCTGGGATTAAAGGCATGTGCCACCACTGCTCGGCTGTATTGGGAAATTATAAAGAAATGAATTAGCTAATAGAGGCATTTTCCCATATTAAAAAATGTGAAACTATTACAAAGGAGGGATTTAGGTTTCTATATGATAATATGCTGTGTGGCTTGAAAATGGAACAGTTAAATAAAAGGATAACTAATTTATTTGGGATTCATGTAATCTCAATTATAAACATTATCCAATTTATCATTTTGGTTTTATCACTAAACAGTTGCTTATTTTAATACTAAGATACAAGTTTCAGACAAATTTAGTAAAACAGATTGCTGTGGGACAATGGTTTTACCTGGTAAACATTTGTTTCTTGTATTTGTTTAATAAAATGCTGATTGGCTGGTAGCCAGGCAGGAAGTATAGGCAGGGTGACCAGGCAGGAAGTAGAGGCAAGGAAAACAAGAATGCTTTGAAGAGGGAAGAGCAGTCTGCAGTTGTGACCCAGCCCCAGAAGAAGCAAGATGTGATGGCCTTGCCATATAAGGTACAGAGCCATGTGGCTAACATAGAGAAAAATAATGGGCTAATATAAGTTATAAGAGTTAATAAGAAGTCTGAGCTACTANTAATAAAATGCTGATTGGCTGGTAGCCAGGCAGGAAGTATAGGCAGGGTGACCAGGCAGGAAGTAGAGGCAAGGAAAACAAGAATGCTTTGAAGAGGGAAGAGCAGTCTGCAGTTGTGACCCAGCCCCAGAAGAAGCAAGATGTGATGGCCTTGCCATATAAGGTACAGAGCCATGTGGCTAACATAGAGAAAAATAATGGGCTAATATAAGTTATAAGAGTTAATAAGAAGTCTGAGCTACTAGTCCAATCAATTTATAACTAATGTAGACCGCTGTGTGATTTCTTTGGAATTTAATGACTGTGGGATCTGGGCAGGGCAGAAACCTCAGTCAACAACAGATTATAGAAATATTCAGGACAAGACAGAGGAACTTAAAGGAGAATCAGTTTCTGCATTGAATTATAAATTTAGAGAGGAACAGCCTAAGGTTTTCAAACAACCAAATTTAATTTATTCAGCCATATTACAGGAACAATTGCCAAATGAAAGATATTCCCAAGATTGTACAAGACTTGAATGGACTCCTTTGAAAATCTTAAATTTAGGCAGATTCAAAGAAGTGATAGTCTCATATAGAATGCATATTCACCTGTTGTGAAGCAGATGTTAAACTCATGGTCAACTTGTAATAGAATTGTCCCTCAAGACTGGAGAGACTTAGTTATGAAAGTCTTGGAGCCAGAACCTCCATTAAAATGGAGGGCCTGTTGAAATGATGAGGCTAAGAATATTGAACAAAAAGGTCAGTCTAGAAGTATGAAAATCTCTCAAGACCAACTTCTTGGAGAAGTATATTATGCTAATGTACAAAGGAAATTTCTATATGATGACCACACCCTGGCTTTATCACAAAGAGCAGCTTTGAATGCCTGGGACAGAATTTAAGAAGTATGAAAGTAAATTGGATCATTCACTAAAGTTATAGAGGGCCCAAAGTGTACATTCATGGATTTCTTACAAAGTTTTATATCAGCAGTAAATAGAATGACACCAAATTGAGAAGCTAGAAAAATAATAATTGAATCTTTGGCTTTTAAAAAGGCTAATTATCAGTGCAAAAAGATAATTAGGCTGTTAAAGGCAAGGTTAGCACCTTTGGAGAAATGGATCTGAGATATAATCAAAATAGAATCTCATAACTATGGTGATGCTTAAAAACGAAAATTGATTTCCAGGAACTTGAAGAAAAAATTGAAATGTCAAATGTTACATTTCTGGAAAATAAAGTCACCTAAAAAGGGATTGTAAACGGGGTGTTCCTAGAAACAATATTTTCTCTAAGAATAATCCAAACAGAACACCCCTCACTTTGGATTATGCAGAAGGTATGGAAAGGGCAGTTATTGGACTAATGAATGTAGATCAGCAAGGATGAGTCAAGGTAGCACTTTGCCTTTAGAAAAAGCCATGAGGGAATTCTCTCCATGCCATATTTTTTCAATCATTTCCTGTCACTGTGGAGGAAACTCCTATTCAGAGTAATCAAAGAGCATAATGTCTATTTTAAACAAACAAACAAACAAAAATCATACTGCTCTGGATGATATAAAAGATATAGAAGAGAGAACAAGTACTTCATTTAAAATTATGAGAAATCATATAGCAGATATTTTGGGAAACTTCTATAAATTAACAAAGACCCAAATTGAAAAATATGAATAAATGGCATTGTCATTGAAGGTTTTCTAGATACAGATGGGAATGTAACAACAATTGCACCAGAATCTTTGGGTCCATATTGGCCTCTTAAGTAGGAGGTAGTTAAGCTTTTGGGGATTGAAATTTTATATCAGGTAAAACAGAGAACAAGAAGTGCTGAATGTCTAAGGGCAAAAAGGCAGAGAGAAAATATTAAGCCATATTTGGTTACCATAACAATGAACTTATGGGAATGCAATTTGTTATAGCAATGAAGTACACAGGTTAATATTCCTCCAATCTCAAAAGCAAACCATATGTTAATGTGTGTTACTGAGAAAATTTTAGAAGGTATTATAAAGAACAGTCACCAACCATTCAGGTTTAAAATAAAAGGGTAGAACAGTTGCTGATATTTCAAAGGCAACAGTAGTCCTACTTTTAAAATTGTTGAAAGACAAGCCTGTATGGGTAGAGTAATCATCTTTGACAACAGAGAAATTATAGGCCTTCAAAAGACTTGTACAGGACAAGTTAAATGCTCAGCATATTGAAAAATTAACAAGTCCTTGAAATTTTTCTGTATTTGTTATTAAAAAGAAATCTGGAAAATAGAGAATGGTAACAAACCTAACAGCTTTTATTAAGGTGATTCATCCAATGGGCTCTCTACAGACTGGAATCCCTTTGCCTTTTCTATTGCCTAAAGGATGGCCTCATATAGTTGTTGATTTAAAAGACTGACTCTTCCCTAGACATTTACAAGAAAAATACAGAGAAAAAATGCTTACATTGTGCCTACTTATCATAATTATCAGCGTATAAAAAGACAACAGTGAAAGACTCTCCCACAGGGAATGGTAACTAGCTCTAACCTGTGCCATTATTTTGTAAGTCAACCATTGGAAATGATATGTAAGCAATTTTCTCAAACTATAGTTTACTATTATATGGAAGACATTTTCTAGCTGATGCAAATGTTGATAGTTTAGAATGTTTGAAGAAATAAAGAAAATTTTGCCTTCTTGGGATTACAAATTCCTTATGAAAAAATAAAAAGAGGATAATCTTTTAATTATATAGGATATAAAAGAGGTCTCCAAACAACAAGAAACCAAAAGGTACAAATTAGGAGATAAAATTGTAGATCCTTAATTACTTTCAAAGAATGCAAGAGACATTTCCAATTTATGGCCCACTTTTGGGGTAAATACAATGATACACTGAGTAATTTGTTCAAAACCTTAAATGGTTTCAAGGAGTTAAATTGTCCAAGAAAGTTATCAGCTGAAGCTGGAAGAGAATTGGCTTTGATGGAAAAGAAATTACAGATTATACATGTAGATCATTTGGATCCAGAACTTTATTGTGTTCTGATTATTTTACCCTTTAAACATTCTTTAACAGGAAGACTAAATCAGAAGGAAAATATGAAAGATATTGTCTTAAAAATGGATCTTTTATTTATTTTTTTATAGAACAGTGTAGTGATGAGGTGAGCAGGCCTGCTTTTAGTCCCGCCTGGCTCCCACATGGCTAGCTTACACCCCAAAATAACAGCACACAAATTGTATTCATTTAAGCACTGCCTGGCCCATT
>LOJH01074478.1:0-10197 GCA_001685095.1 Ellobius talpinus
TATATTATCATTCCTATTCTTGATGCCCACCTTAAGAAATGGTGGGCAGTTGGGATGCCGGGTATTTTTTTCAAAGACTTGCTTTGCATCCCAATATTTGGTCAGTTTTGGAGATGTCTTAGAGTTTCTATTGCTGTGAAGAGACACCATGACCACAGTAAGTCTTGTGAAGAAAAACATTTAATTTGGGGGTTACTTACAGTTATCATCATGGTGGAACATGGCAGCATGCAGGAAGATACGATGCTGAAGAAGGAGCTACGAGTTCTACATCTTGATCTGCAGTCAGTGGAAGGCAAAGTGTCACTGGGAACAGCTTGAGCATAGGAGACCTCAAAGCCCACCCCCAAAGTGACACACTTTTTCCAACAAGGCTATACCTACTCCAGTACCTCCTAACAGTGCCACTCCCTGTGGGATCCATTTTCTTTCAGACCATCACAGGAGAGTTCAATGGGCAGGCGTGAGAATGATGTGGGGTTTATAGTGTTTGAGTGTAATGTTCTGTAGCTGTTTCTCTGTTTAGTTTTTGTTTGAACTCCCTATCTACTGGTAAGAGTGGGGTACTGAAATCACCCACTACCACTTGTTAGAGCCCATAGGCCCCAACATAGATAACTATTTTCCCTAACTGGACTGGTACGGAGCCGCAAGGAATAACTAGACACAGCTTACACCATCATCACGGAAGGGCATCTCAGGCTTCTCCTTTCCTGAAGATCTCCCGCGTTTATTATCCAGACAGCTTTTATACCAACACATAAACTGAACGGGAAAATACACCAGACCTGTCTCCTAGGTAACCAGGTGAATGGNCTACCTGTCTGCTGTGTATGCTAGCTGTCACATAGGCTTGAATCAGCATCTCTAAAGGCATCCTCCAAATTACAAAGAAAGGAGCAACAACATCCTGACCCTTTGTTAGGCAGTGACAGCCTGTCTGCAGGGCTACGTGACCACCTCAAATGGGGCCTATGACTTCAGAGAATGGCTGCCACACCACATAGAAATATGGGCCTACAACCACTGTGTGAGAATCAGTATGTAATTTTAGCTGTAGTACTGTTCCTTTTTTGAAATTCAGTGCCCTTGTGTTCATTACAAAATATTTAGAATTATCTAGTTCATGAATATTTTCTCTTTATGGATATGCAGTGTCCTTCCCTATTAACCAAATTTAATCTTAAAATTAATAAGAATTATTGTAGTTTGAAGTCTATTTTGCCAGATATTAAAATGACTACACTTTCTTGCTTCTTAGGTCCATTTGTTCGGAATACGCTTTTCCATCATTTCACCCTTAGGTCATGTCTCTCCTTGGTGGTGAGATGTATTTCTTGGATGCAGCAAAAAGCTGGACCCTGTTTTCTAACCCCTGTTTTCGAATCTGGTGCTCTTTGTCTTTTTATTGGGGAATCGAGACCATTAATATGGTTGGTTACTATTGAGCACTGTTTATTAATTCTTGTTATTTTGTTATGTTGGCTTTCCCTCTTTTGATTAACTATTCTGGAATTATTGATTCTTTTTGTCCTTTGAGGTATAACTAACCTCTCCAGACTGAAGCTTTCCTTTTGGTGTCCTCTGTGCAATTGGATTGGTGGACAAAATTTGTTTAAACTGGCTTTTATCGTGAACTCTCTCCAGGATTTGAAGATAAAATAGAGCAGCTGGCCAACAAAAGAACACTTAGAATGCTACCTTCTCCACCTGCAAGTGGCCTTGGGAGATAATAAACTAGATAAGAAGTAAGATGTGTAAATGAAAATGTCTGGAAAGAAGCTGTGCTAGTAAACGCTGATGGATGGATTAAAACTTCCGCGGTGGAGAGATTGGGAGGCTCTAGTTTCAGAGTCTGTTTACAGTTTATCTTGAGTGATCTTCAGCCTACCAAATAGCCATTCCTTGGCCCCCTTTGTGTCAGGCCTAATATCTTCTAACTAGCAGATAAAGCTGTATCTACCATGACAAACAGATAAAGACCCCTGGAGTGTATTATTAACTTAACAAAACTCCATTCTGCCCAATGGAAGGAATGGCTAAGATTCCTCTGCCAGCTGTGACTGCCCACATAATGTTTCCACCAACGGATTTTTAAAATGCCTTGATGTATAACTTTCGTTGTCCTGTTACTGTAAAAAGTCCACGGAACTGCTTTCACATTGGATTTGGAGAACCCTGATACATGTTCCCAGCCATAATCACTAAGTTTGGCCCCAGAATAAACAATGTCTCTTACTCCCTTTGAGGTGAGAACCATAATTATTTTTTCTCACACTGACTAAGATCTGTGATGCAGCTTCTATGAGGCAACCGTCCATGACGGTACAGGACCTTGCAGGGATGTAGGTGTTTAGTGGTCAGCCACCTTCCTGTAAGTAATTCCTCATTCATGCTCCGTAGGAAAGACTTTGGTGAAACCATACTTTGGTCTGTTAGAGTAAGTAAGCATTCTATTGCATCTCCCCAGGAAAAGTTAATGTGTTAATCCCATAGACATGAGAAGAAAGGCCATCGATCCAAGTTATCATGACCAAATTAAGCAAGTTTTATTCGTGTAAATGGGCTGCCTCCTTTTAAGTCAGGGTTCAAGAGATCATCACTGGACACGGGGAAGATAAGGTTTTTATAGATCCGGAATAGGGGGTTCCCAAATGGGGGAGGGATGTTGATATCACCAGTCATGTTTTTTTTTAACCTATAAACTACTTTGTGTGAGAGTTGTGTTCTTGGGATCCTGGAATTTCCTTTCTTTATTATTTGTGAAGAGCCTAGCTAATTCTAAAAGAATAAGCATGGGGATTGCAGTAAAGTGTTAACAGAATAGGAAGTTCTACGTTCAATTTAGGCAGCCTTTTGTAATTACTAGGGCTGTCAGGATGGAGGTTAGGGTCCAGGGCCCTTTCAAACTCTTCATCACCCTTGTCTAACTCAGGCCATGTTGGCACCACCCCTCATTCCTCCTACAGGCAAAAGGACAAGCTTATACTGCTCACCTAGCAGCTTCTAGAAAACGAAACAAAAAACTTGAGGAAGACTGGTAGAGGGAGCCTCTTACCCAGATTAAAGAACAATAAAGTATTCTTTGTTATGCTTCTGCCAGCTCATAAAGCAAACTGCTGAAGCAATTTTGTATTCAGAGTATTTTTGCTATACTTATTCCAATTTGACAATACGCAAAGGAAATGTTACTATTATCACTCTACTTTAAATAAAGAAACATGGAGACTCATGACATCTTGTGCATGCCACTAAATGCATGACTCTTGATCTGGTTCTGAGTGGCTAATGGAACCTATGGGACTACAAAGCAGTATTAGTTGTAATTTCTACCTCTAAAAAAGACATGGTGCTGTTGTTAGCAAAGACTTTATTCAGTACATGTTTAACCGGCAACCAAAGCACGAATTAGTATTTGGAACAAAAAACTATTTGAAGCCAGATTGCATCAAACTGCTGGAAAAAAAATAAGAAGATGACATTGCAGGTGCAATTTATTACAGAACTTATAGCATAATATTGTCTCATAATAGCATTTCAGTATAATGAACTAAAATACAATAAGGGGGTTTTATAAGATTGTATTGAAAATGAAGATGCCCCTACTGCCTAATGACATTATAGTATATCACACTGCAATGTGTTATCCATATGTTTGTAGTGATACTGGTGTAAACAAGACTACCACTCTACCAGTCATATAAAACTGTAGCACAGATACTTGGTACATAGCACAATACTCATTTGATAATGTAATAAATAACTATATTATTAGTTTATGTATTGGCTAGATTATGTATTGCATAGGTTTGTATTAGTTACTTTTCTGTAGCTTTGATAAAATATATTCACAACAGCAATTTATGATGGAAAGGATTTGTTCTGAATTAGAGTTCTAGAAGGGGATTCAAGCCATCATGGCAAGGATGGCATGGTAGCAAAAGCATGAGACCAGGATATTACGTTTCATTAGTGGTGAGAATGCAGACACAGAACAGGAAGTAGGGCCTGGCTAGAAAACCTCAGAGCTTGCCATTAGTGACACACTTCCCTAGCAAGACCCTATCCCCTAAGGTTCCAGAATCTTCTCAAACAGCACACTCTTTGGGTACCCAGTGTTCAAACACATGAGCCTACAAAGGACATTTCACATTCAAACAGCATTCCTCCCATGGTCCCCATAGGCACATATCCAGCTCATGAAACAAAATGCACTTAAAACAACTTCAAAAGTCTCCATAGTTTTTAACAGTCCAAATACTGTTCAAAAGTCCAAACTCTAATGGCTTTTCTATGACTAAAGACAATCCCTGACCATGACACTCTGTAAACTCCAAAACAAATTGCATACTTCCAACACATAATACCACAGAGTATACATTCCCATGCCCAAAGGAAGGAGTGAGAACATAGTAAGAAAAGACTGGACCACAGCAAGACCAAAATCCACAGGGTAAACATCAAATCTTGAAATTCCATGTGTGACATCTGGGCTTCAGTTCAAAGGGCTTAGGTGACTCCACCTAAGTTTTGCTGCCTACAGCACACATCTATCGCTCGAAATGATTCCACTCCTTGTATACAGCTCTTCTTGGCAGATAGTTCACGGTTCTGACATCTCCAACATCGTAGGATCTCCACAGCAAGCCAGGCTTCACCTTCACAGCTTCACACAATGGGCTCTCAGGGCCTCCGTATAGGAACTCAGACCCCACCACACACTGTATGACCTCAGCAAATGTCTGAAACCAGGAAAGAAGAATCCAGGACCCCTCTCAGTCTTACAACTTTCTTATTTCCAAAACCAGATGACACTGCCAAGTTCTGCTGACAACTCAGGGTGGAGCCGGACCCCCTTGGATAACAACTTCAGCAGCTCCTACAGACTGAAACTCATAATTGCTTTCTGGGAGCACTTCAGCTCTCTCCTTTCATAGGTGGGAGTTTTTGTGGATAAGGTCTTGCCTTCCGGGCACCTTTCCTGATTTTCCAGTGCAGCATAAGAAGCTTCTCTTTAGTGCAGATAATCTCTCCAATGATTACAGCCCACCACCACCCCTTTTCAGCACACGCCTTGGTTTCAGTCTTAAACTTCCTATTGTGCCTTTCATCTACAAACTCTTTATTTGTTTGATTTGATTTGAATTTTAGAGACAGGGTTTCATTGTGTCACCTGGAACTAGCTCTGTAGACCAGGTTAGCCTCACAGAGATCCACTTCCTTTGCCTCCCAAGTGCGGGGATTAAAGGCGTGCACTACCAGCATCTAGTTTCTCTACAGACTTTTTTCTCTGTTTCTTTCTTTCTGCCCCACTTGTTGCTCTTTTCATTGTAGGCCTGCATAAGTGGAATAGGTAATAACAATTCCACAGACTCAATGTTATCATGTCCTGAAATTTCACCCACCAAAGAAATTAGTCCATTACTATAAAATTTAGCTTTATGAAAATTCTCAGGACATGGGTACAATATACCCTGAGTCATTGCAAGATTGTAATTAGAACGGATTCTAGCCCAGTTCCTGTCGCTCTCCTCTGAAACCTCATGAGCCAGGTCACCACGATCTGCATTATTATTATTATTATTATTATTATTATTATTATCATCATCATCATCATTATCATTATCATTATCATTATTTTAGCTTTCAAGTCTATGCTGGACATTTCTGGTTCCCAGCAGTATGGTCCAATAAACTCTGTTCATGTCTTTCAAGGGCTTGATAAGCCCAGCATTCCAAACTATTCCACATACTTCCTGCAAATCAGTTCCAAATTCAGGTTTAGGGTTATCACCACAATGATTCCACTCTGGTACCAGTTTCTCTGTTATTTTCTTTTCTGTTACCATGATAAAATACCTTGACAAAAGAAATTTATTTTGTTTTATAGTTCCAGAAGGGATAGAATTTATTATGAAAAAACAAGACATGGTAGCACAAGCAGGAGACTAGTCTGTCACATGACATTATCAGAAAGTGGGGTCAGCACATAAAACTTCAAAGCCACCCTCAGTTCCACCTCCTAAATCTTCCATAACCTACTTTAAACCACGGTTGATGCACACATGTGAGTTTTAAATTTAAAACTAAAATTTTAAAAAAGAAAAAATGCTTATAGAATAAGTATATTAAGAACACATTTTGTGTAACTCTACTATGTGTCTTAAACTAGGTATTATTACAAAAGAGTCCAAACATTTTTTAAATTCAAAGTTTATAAAGTAAGAATTTTACAGAATACAAAGGTTAATTATTACCAAAGATAGAAATATTTAAAAATAATTTATTGTGGCCATGTGTCCCATTATTCTCTGTTTCCTGGTCCCTTAAGATCTCATCCTTGTCTCTCACCATCCCCTTTCTAGTTTGATCACACACACCCTTGTGCAAGCATGCATCTGATCTGGGTTCCATAGATGAGAAAAAACGAGCAGGGTTGTCTTTCTGATTTTGACTTAATTCACTTCACATGATTTTTGGTTCTCTCCATTTTTCTGCAAATTGCTGTGATTTCATTTCTCTTCATGGTTAAGTAACATTTCAATATACATTTACCACTTTTATCTACTCATCTGTTGATGGACATCTAGACTGCCTTCACATCCTCGCTATTGAGCAGCGATGAACATGGATATGAAAGTACCTCTGTGATATGGTCACTTAAGCCTTTTGGGTGTATATCCAACGGCGATATAGTTGGGTTTTAACAGTTCTATTTTGAGGCAGGGTCCCACTGTGAGTCCGTGGCTCACACAGATCTGTAGTGCTGAGATTACTGGGGACAGCCACGCTCAGCTATTTTTTAGTTCTTTTGAGAAACCTCAGTACTGGTCATTTCTACGATGTAACCCTTTTTATTCTGACTGCTCTGGTCCTACTTCTTTGCCTTAGGTGCTTAAAGAGTGAAGATCAAAGGCTCTCCACAGACGTGCAGCATCCATACCCCTAAAAGACCCCGGACAGGCACAGGAATCCACTCTACCCCAACCCATATCCCCGCTGGGAAGCACAGCTGGGCCACAATCTTTGCCAAATGGTTTTAGCGGTAACGAATCGGTCCAAAAACAAAAACAAAACAAAAAAAGAAAAACATCTTTTGGATTGGCCCTTTTCTTTGTTCTGGTCTGGACGGTGGCCAGAGAAAGACAAGACGTCTCGATAGGAACCGAGAGATCGACAAGGGCTGAAATGTAGACAACACCTCCGCCTCCATGAACAAGGCGGAGTTAAAGGACTTGGCCCCACTGCCCGCGAGCAGCAGATTGCTGCTGGGAGGAGAGCGTTCCTGGAGCCTGCTGCCACTGCCAAGGCAATTGCAGGCGGAAAGTCTTGATCAGTGCTCTCTGTAAAGCGGAGTGGTGACGGGGACCGAGGTACGGAGGCCTAGGACTGATGTTCCTGGAGAAGGTGCAGGACAGGAGGACAGAGTCGGTTTGTCAGGGTTCTGCCTCCCACCCACCTCACGGAGGGAGTACTCCGCCCTCTCTTCTCCACTCTCCACCAGAGCTATGTTGCTACTCTAAAGAAGAGTTGCCCCTTTTGCCCTATTTATTCATCCATTCTCTCTTATTTATGGGCGCACAGATTCTTATTTCAATTATTTGAATTGCAGTCCGTCAGTATTTCTTCGTCCTTTAGCTGTTGCTGTTTGGCCAGTGAGTTTCTTTAGCCTGGTTCCTGGACCTTTTCTACATGTCTCCTCGTTTGCTGGTATTTTCACCCTCTATTTTCTGGTAGAGCGTGTTCCCAGCTCTCCTTATTCTTTCTCTGCTCCTCCTCAAAGCCGCTTACTGCTTCAAAAGATTCTCCATTTTAATATACTCCCAGGCATGTCTGACATGCCACAGAGAGACAGACAGACTGAAGAGAGGGGGAAATGCGTGCAGTCACTTCCCTTTCAAATCAACATGTTTAGATTCACTTGAGTCTTTCATTGTGTCTGACTTCTCTAAGCCCAAGAAAATTGACTTTCTCTAGCCATGATATATTGTTAATTATTTTATACACATAAATCAGTCTCAAAAATGCTAACCCATGCCATTGTGAAAAGCCAACTAAACAGAGTTTAATATTGATCTATAGATAATTTTGTATTTGGCTTCTATAATAAAACTATATTGTAAAGGCTGTATCATTTTACAGCTAAATAGGCTACAAATTTTCTATAATACCAAATTAATGTATGAATATATAAGAAGACAGGTAGAATAAAACATAAAATGCTTAGTACCCCTAAATGGACAACAGTTACTAAAATGGCACATTCATGGGGACAGAACTCTATCTTGTAAGAAATCATTCTTGCTCTATAGTATGAATAATTAGAATGAGATAAAATTAGATTTGGCCTGACATGGTAGTGTCTGTTTCCCAACTTCCAGGAAGAATGAAGCAAGAGGTTATTTTGAGCCTAGAAGTTCAAAGCCATCCTCAGCAACCTATTTGGGAGGAAAAATTTATATATACATTGTGGTACTTTCAAAGTTCAAATATAAGTCAAGAATCTAAAGGTAAGGCAATAAGCCATACAAGAAAAGGTCTCCAGCATTGGTTCTCAACCTGTGGGTCACGACCTTTGACAAATTTCTATCTACAAAAATATTTATATTATGATTCACAACAATAGCAAATTACAGTTGTGAAGTAGCAACAAAAATAATTTTTTGATTGGGGAATCACCACAACATAAGGAGCTGTATTAAAGGGCTGCAGCATTAAGAAGGATGAGAACCACTGCTCTAAAGACTCAAAATCCACAGGCCATAAAAGAAAAAAGTTAATAAAATTGACTATCCCAACTGCATGATAAAAACACCATTAATAATGTTAATAGGCAAACAACAAGCCAGGCATGGTGGTGCACTCCTTTAATGCCAGCACTTGGGAAGCAGAAGCAGGTGGATCTTTGTGAGTTTGAGGCCAGCCTGATCTACATAGTGAGTTCCAGGACAGCCAGGGCTGTTACACAGAGAAACTCTGTCTGGGGAGGGGGAATGAAACAACCAACAAACTAGGCTGGGAGAAAATATTTGGAACATGTGTCCAAGTAAAGGGATATCTTTGATACTTAAATTTGAATTCTAAAACATTTTTAGACCTATTTTCTACATTCATCAGCAATGCCCAAATAGCTTTACTTTTACTTTTGCATGAGAAATTTGTCAAAAATACTAATTTCTACTTCCTGCAAAGAGAAATGCAGTGTATCTTATAGCCCCGGAAGTCAGCCCTGAGGCACAGAGATTTATGTGCAAGTGATTTATTGGCGTGATGATAAAAATATCTCTTACATTCTAAGAGATGATGAAAATATGTCTTACATTTTAAAAGACTGGAACTTTTGATGGACTTCACAGCCAGAGTTAATAATACACCTTGAGGTATATTAACCTAAGACCTCTGTCCTATTGTGTACTCTGTGTGTTTATATAACCTGCCTTCTCCAGAACAATGTAAGAACCAACCTTCCTTGCCTTGGGTTTCCCATGTAATCAACCTTCACAACCTAAGCTAATGCATAGCTGTAATCTTAAGTTATATATTTTACCATACCCCTGATCCAAGAGTGTTTGTATGTGTGTGATGATGATCATTTTCTGGAAACATTAAGTTGGCTGAAAACAGTCTTATGAAATGAAAATCCACCATAGGTGTTGGGTAGGATATATGGATATTGCCTGATAAACCTTTACAATACCATTTGTTATCTGTGTCAGTTGGAATCAGTGACTCAATCCTTTCTAAAACTCTGTTAAAAGATTTCTGTAAAGAATCCCTCATTCCTTCTCCCACGTGTAGCATGAATAATAAAAACTCAGAGACAGATATTGGGGTTCAACCTAAAGATCAGAAAAACCAAGCAGTTAGCCACTGGCTTTTACCTCTACCTCAGACCAAAATGGGCAGTCCTGCCTCCAGGAATCTTCAGAATGAGACTGAACTGAGACCTGCCTCCTCCCATTTTATATTCCTCTCTAGTGCTGGGATTAAAGGTGTGAACCACTGCTGCCGGCTTCTACAGTGAACTAGTATGGCTCCTGGTATTAAAGCTGTGTGCCACCAGTACTCTGTCTATATAGCTGACCAGTGTGGCTGTTGTACTCTCTGACCTTCAGGCAAGCTTTATTTATTAAAATACAAATAAGGGCTGGAGAGATGGCTCAGTGGTTAAGAGCATTGCCAGCTCTTCCAAAGGTC
>LOJH01074479.1:0-11894 GCA_001685095.1 Ellobius talpinus
AAAAAAAAGAATTCTAGAGACAGAAGAAAGAATCTAGGGCATTGATGACAAGATAGAATTAATGGATACCTCAGTCAAAAAAAATTAGATGCAAAGAAAAAAATCAGGCACAAGACAGCCAGGAAATCTGGGACAACATAAAGAAATAAAATCTACTAACAATAGAAATAATTTTTTTGACCTGGGATTTTGCTCAGGTGAAAATATACAGAAAATTTTGTCAAAAAATTATAGAAGAAAATTTCCTCAACCAAAAGAAAGAGTTGCCTATCAAAGTACAAGAAGTATAGAGAACAGAAAATAGACCCACACTTTTCATTTGCACTTATAGTACATGAGACCACATTCAAAGTGGGCCAGTATCTTAAAGGTTATTGGCTGAAGGAGTTTCCACAACACCCCTCCCCCTTTTGTCTAAATAAGAGAGTTCTAAGCCTAATACAAAAACTGTATGCAGTAAGAACAAAAATCAAGTGTTATCCAGGAAAAAGAAGAGGCAAAAACAGACATAAAAATTAGAATTACAACCAGCATGAACATCATCAAACAAGAAACACATGCTAAATGTTTCAATAGTTATTCTACCCTAAGGAGTTTAAATCTTATGTTAAAAATGACTTGGCTAAGTCATGAGAGGAAACTATGACTATCTAGTCTTCAACCCTCTCAAAGATCTGAGAAGGGAAATAATATTACCTGAGTAAACAGGAAGTACAACCGAGCAACTTCCAACAAGTGCAAGAAATGTCAGAGACCTGCTACCTGGGAAATCACCCCAAGTGTCATTTGCAACATTGGGACAAACCAACATTGGCTAAGGCCTAAAGTATCTGACAAATACTTTTCAAAGGCAAGAAAATTTGAAAATCTGTCTTACTCTGCCTTGGCAAGATTTGACAGTCTTTTTGTTTGCATCCTGCTTGCCCAGTTTGGACACAATGCATTTTGTCTGTAGTTGAGGCAGTTGCAGTTCTTTGCCCAAAGATCAGTTTTGCCAAGAAGAAAACAAGCTCCAAGTGGAGTGTCTTCGATGCCTAACATTCTGTCAGGAATAGATCATTGCTGCCAGGAGAAATTATATCTCATGTCAACAGAATCCTAAACAATTGAAATGCAATATTCTACAATTCATCGAAGTGTTTGAAGATTACCTATCCATGTGGAATACAATCCCGATGCACCTAAAGAACCTGACTAATCTAACTATGAGTATGACAAACATGGGTAACTATTGACCTGTAATTCTTAATACCTATATAGCTTAAAGACTAAGGCTTCATATTAAAAAATTAAACAATCTTTAAACCAATGTGCAGCAAATGAGGAAAATAATCTCAAAGTGTAAACTATATATATGTATATATATCAAGATACTTACATATATAAGTATGTATACATATATGTATATACAAATATGATGATATAAGTAATAAGGTACTTATATAAAAGTGTATATATCAATACACACATATATAAGTATCTTGATCAGAAGCAGAAATGTTTAGTGCAATATGTATATATATGCTTATGTATACACATGTACACACATATGTATCTTGGTCAGAGGTAGAAATTTTTAGTGCAATATGATAAATATATCCTAAAATTGAATCAAGATACAAAATATCTTAAGCAGAGGTACAAACATGTATTCATATAATATGACAAAATAACTTTGCATAGATGCACAAGTATTGTAAACAGAAATAGTAGCATATTCAATATAAGAAATATAATTTGAATTTGTATCAGTATACAAGAATCTATACCAATGTAAATTGTCTATAAATAATAACTCACAAGTAATACTCCAATCTACCTGTTAATTCATCCCATCCCATTTCCCTTTTTTCCCCAAGAGATTCCTGAGCCTGCTTCATTTTCACCCCCAACCATATACCACTTATAACCAACCACTAATAGATGTCCCTAACCCTGAGGATAAACTTTTTTTTGGGAGAGGGGAGCATCGTTTTCAGAATTACTTCTTGCTGTCACGGAGGCATTGTTAATTCTATGGGATACTGTAAAAACTAAAATGATGGTAAAGTTTCAACACTACTGTCTGGTATAATTGCAGGTAGTCTCTGAGTAGTTGGTAGTTTTTCTGAGATTCTTATTTGAAGTTCTGGCCAGAACATTATAAGACAATGCACCATCTCACCTAGCCAAGTTGGAATCATCTTGAGCAGTTTGTAACCCAAAACCAATCTTAAAGTGGTGCTGTCAGCATAATGGCATAATATCAACCAGGTAGAATTATTGCTGTGGGTCCCCATCTTCTTCCTGGAGACTTCAAAGATTACTGCAGAAAAATTTATGGTTCATTGTGGAAAACTTAAACATTATTCACATCAAAATGGGAGGTTTGAATTTTTATAGACATATTCAATAAAAGGCACCAAGAAACAAAAATGGGTATGGGGAGAAGTAGAATTTTTTGAAAGCAGAGTTTTGATAACAGTAGTGCAAGATTTTATCTTCTTTCTGTTCCACACAAGGTGACTCCTGATATGAGACAGAAATTCTGAATTAAAAAAACATGCTTGGATTTAGAAAAGTATAGCCACAATCCAACTCCAAAACCAGCTTTGATATTTAATAATTGGCGATTACCATTATATGTATGTAAATAAGATCTTATCCTGCAGAGGATATTGGTATCATAAGTCAGATTTCTCTTTGCTTGGTAATTCTTTCTGGATAGCTATCGTTTCTTCTTTAAGCATCTAGATGTCAAAGGTCTCTTGACTTTTCAAAGATGGGTATTTTCCTGTAAATACAAGAATAGAACTCTGCCCCAACCCTTATGAGGTTTCATTACAACCTGTAGGATTGTCATTTCTGTGAATGAATGGTCATTTCTCTCTATCAAGAGGTTTCACCTTTTCAAACCAAATCTTGATTAATATTGATGGTATCCATAACTTTTATTCTCCTGTTGAAACAAGTGCAAAACCCCTACCCCAACTCTATTACTTTTTAATATTTACTTTATTAACTTTACTCTTTAAATCTATGAATGTCAGTAATCTTTTTCATGTCTCCCAAGCCTGTGTACATTTTTTAAACACACTGTGTCTCATTTAGAAGCTTATTTCTGTCTGAATCTGTCTTTATTGCATATCTATAATACTTTTTTTTAATCACTGTTGTAAACTATTAAGCAGTCATGACTAGGACCAGAGTAGTGGCTTTAAATGTTGGTTCCACCCTGCTTAGCTTTCCAACATGGCAAAGGTTCATCTACTGCCCGCTCTGGGAGTCATGTTTATCACCCCAACTCTTGGAAGCAGTTGGCCCATGCTCCCACCAACTAACTTGAAGCAAGCTGCCCACAAACACCATTCAAGCATTAGGTCTCCTGAAAGAGCCAAAGCTGTCTGTGCTGCTAGCATGATCCAGGAAGCTGTTTCTTAAAGAATCCGTGCAGTTTTTGCTGCTAATGTTAAGAAGCCTTCTCTTAAGGGAATTGATTAGCACACAGAACACACCTGAGAAAATGCTGCTACCCAGAAGTCATGCTTAGTTCTGTTCTTTTGTGTCTAGAATTCTTTCCCATGCTCTCTCGGGTTTTATGTGGATATAGGTGGCCCATGTTGGTGCCATTTGTAGAAGTACCAAAGAGTTCCACATTAGCCCAGAATGGGGTATATCAAAGGCTTATTTATTTGACGATAAACTCACAGTTACAGTAGTAATCTGCAGTCCTCTCTGGGTGTTGGAAACTGGAACAGAATCCAACAGAAAAGAGGGCTGCACATGCTTCTCATCTGTACTCATAGTGCATGAGACCATGCTCAAAGTGGACCAGTATCTTAAGGGTTATTGACTGAAAGAGTTCCCACACGAGCAGGGTGAAAAGGCCAAATAACATAAAAGCAGACCTATTAGAATAGCACAGGACTTCAGTGAAGACTTTAAAAGTCAGAAAGGCCTGGATGTTTGTTCTACAAATTCTAAGAGACTGCAGATGCCATTCCAGACTACTATACACACCAAAACTTTGAATCACAATAGATAGAGAAAGAAAGAAATTTCACAATAAAACCAAATGCAAGGAGTATCTATCTACAAATCCAGTTTTACAGGAAGTGCTAGAAGAAAAATTTCAAGCTGAAGAGGTTAATCACACCTAAGAAAACACAAGCAACAAATAATCCCAGACTAGTAAATCAAGTCAGGGTGGTGGGGGCAAGGGGAGAAACCATCTTAAAACCACAAAATAATCGGAATCAAGAAACGTTGCTCATAGATAATTCTCCACACCAATGGTGTCAATTTGCTAATAAATAGACACAGACTAATGGATTAGATTGAAAAACAGGACCTGTCTTTCTGCTGCATTCAAGAAACACTCCCTATATCAAGGATATACATCACCTCTGGGCAAAGGATGGAAAAGGATATTCTAAGCTAATAGATCTAAGAAGCAAACTGAAACTAATCAGAAGGGATGAGAAAGGTTATTATATAGTCTTCACAGAAAAACTCCACCAAGAGGACTTTGCAATTATAAACATTTATGCACCAAACACAATGGCAACCAAGTTCATAAAATAAGGAGTTCTATGGCTAAAACCACATATTGTCCCTCACACAGTAATAGTGGGATAGTGGGTGACTTCAGTACCCAGCTCTAACCAATAGACCAGTTGCCTAGACCAAAAAAAACCCCAAAACAAAACAACAACAAAACCCAGAAATGATGTCATAATTCAAATGGACCTAGCAGATATTTCCAGAACATTTTATTCTAACCTAAAAGTATATAGCTTCTCAGCACCTAATGGGACTTGCTCCAAAATTGGCCACATACTTGAACTCCCAACAGATATAAGAAAATTGAAAGAACACCTTTCATCCTGCATGACCATCATGGATTAAAGCTCTATATCAACAACACCAGAAACAACAGAGAGCTCAGAAACTATAGAAACTGAGCAACTCACTACTGAATAAGAAAATGCATCAAGAAAGAAATTAAACACTTTCTAGACTTCAGCGAAATACATTGCTTTCAGGAAAAAAATGATGCTTTGTTTTTCTACTTTAAAGCTTTTCCTTATCCTATTAAATTTATAGCCCCACATAAATTACAGATTATATGTCTCCATTAGAGCAAACTTCAACTAATAATGCAATTTAATTGTAAGTTATTGTGTAGATTGAATTAAACACTCTACATTGTTATATTGATGACTCTGGAATATGAGGTTTCACACTAACTTAAGTGATTCATTTTATTGAAAGGACTTATTGAAAAAATATGTCATAAAATATGTCATTATAACATATTCTACATTTATTACTGCTTGGAATAGAAAAAACATAAAAATAATATATTAATAAAGAATATAACAGAATTAATATTCATATAGTTCTTGTCTGAACTCATTAGTTCTAACATTTTATTTATATGTTATAGTTGGTTTTCTAACTAGTCCTGATAATAACATCAAAACTGGAAAGTTCTTTATCACATTTATGCTACCATTAATTTTTAGATTTCATTTTTATTTTTATAAATGATGCTTACTTTGAGTTTTTGTTGGTATCAACTTTAAAATGAAGAGCACTGACTTTGTTACAGATTATGTGTGATGCCTTAGGATATTTCGTTTCCTTTCTAGCCCTCAATCACCAGCAAGCTTTGTCGGTCCCTTGGGTGCAGCTATAAACTCGCTCTCTCATCCTTGGTGTCAGCTGGTCCTGTGCTTCTGTGCCTGTGTTTCATGTGATAATTTCTCTGTTGTCACTCACCTCTTCTTGTAAGGTCATCAAACTTGCTTGAGTAAGGGTTTATCCTATACTTGTGGGTGTAACTGAAATAATTGCCCCTGCAGATAAAAATTAGTAGGTTCAGGAACTTAAGTGTTTCCTTGCCCTGAGGTAGGACACATGGTTCTTAACCTCCCTATGTCTGCAACCCTTTAATATATTTCCTTACATCATAGTTAACCCCAACCATAATTTTTTTGTTTGCTACTTCATAACTGTAATTTTTGCTACTGTTATAAATTATAAAGCAAATATCTGATATCCTTGATGTATTTTCATTCTTTCTTTTGATGTTCGTCTGGGTCTTTATTTTACTAGTAGATATTATTTATGAAATTTGGAGCCCCTGGGTTTGGTTTCACATATGTTTAGGATAGAACTGTCTTCTTGGTTAACAGTTCCATTTTAAGAACAAAGCACTAGATACATTTTCACTGTTCCAAACCGCACATAATTAAGGCACAGCGATTAATCACAAAACCACGTAATTATACATTGCGTAATATTTATTTCTAATTGCAAACAAGTGAAAAAAATTGGAAGTATGATATAGCATGAATAACAGCCCCCCCTTTTTTTTGAAAATTCCAGTTCACTTTATTTCCAATGGCTAACAGTCTCAAATTGTTATATTTGAGACAGTATGTGTAAAAAGTGTATGTCAGTGCAGAAGTTGAGATTGTTTCTCTCTTACCAGATTGGAAATTCTTAGGGCAGTCTTTGCAAGAGTACAACAAAGATCATCTTCCACAACAAGTTTGCTTCTATATTTAGACTTGATAATCAGCAAGATGGAAAACGTTGTTTCACAAACATACGTTGTTGGGTATGGAAAAGAAGGTGCAACACAGTCTGAGACAAAACAGGATATGACTGCAAACACTTGATCCAAAATTTTGTAACTGGCATTGTAGAGAAATCAGTTCTCACTGTATTGCTGTTAATAAGTTCAATGAACTTCTCTTGTGCTGTCTCAGGAACATTTTCAACTTCAACCCTGAATGGGCTTGAACCCTGGCAAATGCAAATAGGATGTCAGGCAGATTTGGAAAATATGAAATTTCATCTGCAAACGTGTGCAAGTGTTCTTTCATAGAAATTATCATCTTCATCCTTCTGTCTGGTTTGATGTCATATTCTTCAAAGAAAGAAGATAAGGTGGGCAACATGTAAATTTTATTTTCATCTACCCCCACTCAAAGCTGAAGTTTCAATTGCAATGAGCAGATCTTTTTAGACAAATAGACACATAATGTGTTTAGTCCTTGCAATGATAAATTTAACTCCTTTAAGATGGCAAAAATGGCAACCAAGTAAGTTATTTTCTGCTTCACTTCACTTTTATCACTGAAAAGCAATTCAAACTGTGGTCTTACTTTCTGGTTAAAGACAAAACAAACAAACAAACAACAACAACAAAAATGTTAATCCTAGCACTCAGGAGATGAAGGAATTCGGATAGCCCAGGACTGTGCAGAGAAACTCTGTAATCAAAAAAACAAAAACAAAAAAACAAAACAATTAACAACAGCAACAAAAAGTTGTGAGTTCATCATGAAGTTCAAAATATGTTTTAAAACTTTTCCTGTATATAACCATTTCACTTCAAAATGAAATAGCAGAGCTTTGTTTGGCACATTTAACTCATTGCATAATTTTGAAAACAGATGACTATTTAGATTGCTCAGCTTTATAAAATTAACAGAATTTATGATGCTTTTCATTAATTGTTGTAACTCCCATGGCAGCATTTTCATTTCTAATATTGGCCAATGAATTATGCAATGAGTTCCGATGACTTTTGGTGACTCATTCAGTACAAAACATTGAAATCCTAGTTCCAGGACAGGCTCCAAAACTACAGAAAAACCCTGTCTCTAAAGGAAAAAAAATCAAAAACAAAACCACGTTGAAATCAAGATTGATATCCTAGCATTACTGGAACACCATCTTTATAAACACCACAAACCTTTTCCCAAGAGATATGCTCCTTCAGAAATAAACCAACTGGGTCTAATACACCATGTGCAGTAGTTATTGTTTCAAGATATTTGCAAAAAAAGAAGCTCATCTTTAAAGTCGACATTATTAATATACTTCACTTAAAGTAACTATGATAGTTGCAACTTCTGTGAATTCTTCAAACTGGACACTAAATATTGGAAGTGGAGCAGATTTAATTCCTTCCTGGATTTCCTGATCAAGAACGTCAGCACACTTGCCATCTATCCTTCTGCGGACAGTGTTGTTATATAAGGAAACGTCAATTGAGTAACAAATTTGTCTTGAGCACTCTCCAACAATGTCTTTGGCCCCTGGCAACAGTACATCCCCACTAATGGTGTAAGGTTTCATTGCCATGGGATGGTTTTCTAATGGAAATAATATATAACAGTAACTTTAATAATACAAAAGATGATACATGGCATAGTTCAGCCAATAGAGTTCATTAAAATTTCCTATGATATATTATTCTCTGTGGGGTTTATTTTTTGCAAAGCTGTTTCTGTCAAAAGGAAGTATTAGTCTCAGGCACACACAGCTGAATATGAAAAGACCAATCAGCATCCAAACTACGTTTTCATTGTGTAGATATTTTTGCAGTAGTTGATGATATTGCAGTATATGACATTATATTTACCCAGTAATTAAAATTTATGAAGTGTCATTTACCTCCAATACTGCTGCTTTCAACACACTAGCTGCTGCCTATACTTGTATGGACGGTCTGCATAAGTGCATTGTGGCACCAACCCTGTCAATACACCTATATTTGTTTAGTATTGTGTATGTATTCTTTACATGCTAAAAAGAGTATAGGTGTTTGTGACAGGGTGGGTACTGTGAAGCCATCACATTGGGTCCTCATATGTGGGTATATCTGCATGTGGGCAGACTCTGGAGAGAGATGGAGGAAATGGTGTCTCAGTTCCTGAGATCAACAGAAATAAGTGTCTCCTGATGGTCTTAGGTGATCCCTGTGAAAGGCAGTTTGACCCCACCAGGTTGAGAATCACTGACCTAGAGCTTGGGGGTGGGGAATGTACTGCTTAGATCAGGTTGGCTAAGGAACACATTTTGGTTTTTTTTTCCTTTTCTTCTTTTTTTTCTTTATCGGGCTGTTTGAGATGGGAAGACCCATCCTACTATGGGCAGTACCATTCTCTATGTATGATCCTGGACTCAGAGTAGAGATAACAAATAGCACTAAGCCACTGAGCAGTCATTTACTTCGCTTTCCTAACTGTGCATGTAACATGACCAGCTATCTTAAATGCCTGCTTCTGTGATTCCCCTAAATTGTGAGCTGCAGTGTTGGGAGCTGTGAACTCCTCAGATCCTGAATTTCTTGTAAACAACTTGTTTTCCTCTGCTCTGAGACAGCCTGCAGCTGCTCTGAGCACAAGACCCTCAGGAGTTCCTAATGGCAGGGGAGTGGTTTCTGGTGCTTTTGGCTGGGGCGTGGCTATCAGTTAAGGATCTCTATATAAGAGGCTCTGGAACACAATAGGGGGGCATTCTTGTTTCAAGGATGACTGGTGTCTCTCTCTGTCTGTGTGTCTTTGTGTGTTTCAATCTCCAGCCCCTTGCCTGGTTCACNGCTCTGAGCACAAGACCCTCAGGAGTTCCTAATGGCAGGGGAGTGGTTTCTGGTGCTTTTGGCTGGGGCGTGGCTATCAGTTAAGGATCTCTATATAAGAGGCTCTGGAACACAATAGGGGGGCATTCTTGTTTCAAGGATGACTGGTGTCTCTCTCTGTCTGTGTGTCTTTGTGTGTTTCAATCTCCAGCCCCTTGCCTGGTTCACGAACTGTATGATAGCGCATAGATTGCAGATGGGCGAGGTGCGCTACACTACAGTAAATCTTTTCTACCTTAAAGTTGATCTTCAAGTGTGGATGTTTTTATTTTATCCCAGCAATGGAAATGAAACTAGGTAGGACATAACTCTTTTACAAATGTTCTTTAGTCAACTAGATCAACGTTGTTCGGACCTAATGTATTTCTTATTTTCTTACCAGTCAACTCTGTCATAGTAAATCCATATAAATCTTGAAATTCATCCTTTATTTAAATATTTAATTATGGTCTATTTACAACAGCAGTAAAATGCCTAAATATTCAGTGCCTTGTCTATAAAAACAAATAACGGAGTCACAGAAAATGATATAGTACTTAGATATTAGAAATTTTGTTTTTATAATGAAAACAAAATAAGAACTTACTTATAAAAATACTTTAAATTTTTCTCACAAAATATTTATTTAAAAATGAAATATTGCATTTTCATGATATTTATCTTTCAGCAAGAAAGATTTAAAAGTACATTCAGCTTAAATGGGCAAGGTTATATTAAAAAATACCTGTTATAAAGCAACATTTTTAAAAACAGAAGTAAATTTTGGCAGAAAATTCTCAAAGAATAACAAGATTTTATTCATAATTACAACAAACCTGTGTTTTAGCTTGCTCTTTTTACAAATTATCTTTTGTTGTAGACTATTATTTTAGGGTATGTTACATTTGTTTATGCTGATATCCACCTGCCTCTGCTTACCAAGTGCTGGGATTGAAGGTGTGTATCACCTTTAATTTTTGGTCTGGCCCTGTTGCATTCTTTTAGGTTGCATTTGTTAAACTCACTGAACCTGTGATTGTTTGCCTCCCTAAAACACCCTATGGTCTAATAAAGAGCTGAATGGCCATTAGCACAGCAGGAGAAAGGATAGGTGGGGCTGGCAGGCAAAGAGAATAAATAGGAGAAATCTGGAAGTAAAAAAAAGAAGGAACAGGAAAACAAGGAGAGGAAGACATGGGGGGGTAAGCCATCCAGCTAAACAGCAAGCCATGAGGTAAAAACAGTAGAGAAAGGTATACAGAAATAGAGAAAGATAAAAGCTCAAAGGCAAAAGATAGATGGGATAATTTAAGATAAGGAAAGCTGGCTAGCAACAAGCCAAGCTAAAGCCGGGCATTCTAAAAGGAGAGTAAGTCTCTGTGTGATTAATTTGGGAACTGGTGGCAGGCTCCTCCAAAAGAGTTTAAAAAGCCAAATGAATAAAAAGCAACCAACAATAATCTTTACATTTTCTTACTCCTGTATCTTTCTTATTTTCTTTTTCTAAAATGCTTGTAAAAACTTAGTGAGTTCAGACTGGGTAGAGGTTTCAGCCTAATTCCTTTACTGCTCACTGTTGTCAATCTTCCCTGAGTGACAGCTTTCTTAGCTGACTGTTTGTACATAAAGCATCTGGGAAAGAAACAAAGCCAAGCACTTTTTTTGGGGGGGGGCTTCTGTAGAGCTTTGACTCACTGACTTTTGAATTTCTCATCCTCCATCATTGAGGTCCTACATAAACAATATGAACTTCCAAAGCCATGAATATAACCAAAAACAAAAGCAAAGCAAAACAAAACAAAAACAAAAACAAAAAAAACCACAAAAAACCCACAAACACAAAAAAATTCCCCCAAAACAAAAACCCGAGATTAGCCTGGAGACCAATAGCTTAAGTGTGAATCATTTCATAAGCTGTAACTAATGAAACTGATTTGAAAATAAAGTGAATGGGTTGTTTAGAAGTTCAACTCTATAAAAATATTTTATATCTATTTATGTTATTTATTTTGTTTGTGTGTGTGCCCATATGCTCCAGTGCATGTGCTGTTTGTAGTATGGATGCCTGTGGAGGTCAAAAGAAAACTTTAAATAATTGTTCTATTCTTTCACCATGTGTGTCCTGGGGATGAATTCAGGTTTTCAGGATAAGTGATAAGTGGGTTTATCCACTTGAGCCTTCCACTGGTCCCAAACCTTCTAACCTACATAAAACCCACTTTGTATTGACAAATCAAAAGAAGTGCTGTGGCTCCAAGAAAGTATAAAATGTGTCTAGACCAGAAAAAGAAGGGAAAAAGCCAATCATAACATACTCTGTTTTGTTATTTTGTCTGTATAATGTGTCTAATGCATATCTTGTAATCAAATATATATTACACATTACATATTATATATTATATGTCATACACATAACAGTCACAGATATGCAATAGTCATCTGAATCATGATATTTGATTTAATAAGCTTATTATACAATAAGAAAGTTTATAGC
>LOJH01074515.1:0-10736 GCA_001685095.1 Ellobius talpinus
TCCTTCCTTCCTTCCTTCCTTCCTTCCTTCTTTCCCTCTAAACTCTCTCCCTCCATTTTTTCTTCCTTCCCTCCCTTTCTGCCTCCCTCCTTCTCTCTGTCCTTCCTTCCTTCTTTCCAGGGTCTTTATCTTAGCATATTTTGGTATTCCTGAATTCTTGGTAATCATGAGTGTCATTTCAGGTGTTCTGAAGCAGGTATCATGGCAGAGTGACAAGTGGAAAGGACTAATTGGAGGTAAGATGCAGTCAGAGGAGAAATCACAGACTCGGAGTGCAGTCTGAACCCGTGGAAAGAGGGAACATAGAAACTTGGATAGAAAGCAGCTTCAGAGTGAAGTCTTCTTTATCTGAATCATTGCTAGTCCAGTCATTAGGTTTACAATAATGGACAAAGGACCCACTGTACAGCAGAAATAGCCATACCTAGAAACTAGTACCTCTGCCATCACTGAAAAAATCCAAGGTCAGTTCCAAAGGTCCTGCAACTGGGGGCTAGTGGCTATTTCAGTATAAAGTCCTGTTTCAGAAGAAGAAGCAAATGTCTGGCTCAAAGTCTAGGGAAGAATGTTGTGGATAGATTTCTGAGAAACTATTTTCATATATTCGGTTGTAACAAACAACTGAAATGATTAGGTTTCCAACGATATTTGTGTCCTCACAAAACCTGAAGGTGCCCGGAACACTTTGTGCTCATCTTGACTCTATTCCTTTCCTTTCTTCTCGGTATAACTTTGTATGTAAATGTGATAGACAGGCAGAGAAAGCTGCTCCCAAGGAGGAAGAGTAGACCTCTAGGAACCCAAGTTCACTTTGTTGAAAGAACTAAAGCATCAGCGGAGTCTACTTTTGTCCCACAAGAACCTCAGCATCACTTGCAGGTTATTTTGTTACCCTGTACTTCATCCCCCATACAATCACAGAAAATGCTAGGATCAAATAATGTTCAATTGAATTGACTTACTGAGTACTTTCTTTAATTTCTGATAATGCTCCATCCTCCAGGTATCACATTTTTATTATAACTTCATTTTAATATATAAGAAAATAAATAAACAGTTGTTTGCTAGGGGTTTAGTTAGTTTCTAAGGCTGAGAGGTTACATGTTGTTCATGCAGGAAATTCTTTCCAAGTCAGGTCTACAACTTACTGCATTTGCAGTATCGTGGATTGTTAGGGATTCCTATTTGGACAACATTGTTGAATAAATTCTTAGTGAAAGTAAGATTAGTGATATGATGAGAAGATAAGACAGTCATGATAAATGTGAGTGCAAAGAAAACTAGATGCTATGCATCTGGAAGGGCTCTTTGTAAAGAAGAAAATTGTAGCAGCTGATACACTTTGAATACTTGAGTAGAGACATGGATTGTTACATGGTATCATCTCACATCTCTGAATTTGAAATTAAAGTGAATTTATAGACTTTTTAACATTGTCCCCTTTGATGCAAATATATACATATAAATATCTACCTATTATCTATCATCTATCATCTATCTATCTATCTATCTATCTATCTATCTATCNNNTCTATCTATCTATCTATCTATCTATCTATCTATCTATCTATCTATAATTTATCTTTTTTATTTCTGCCTTGATAAAACAGTCTAACTTTTAAACTTTCTGTAGTATGACTTTGTCTCCTAACAGTTCATGTAAGAAAGGTATCATTCCTAGTAAAGTACTATTAGAAGATGGTGGAGGAGACTTTAAAATGAGTGTCTAATGAGCATTATTTAGACCATCCCTTGATGAGGATTGTAGGACATTGGCCTTATTTATCTCTTTTGAGTCCTGTTCATGAAATGGTAGCCTTGTTCCTCTTTCATGACTAAAGGCATAAAACAACAGGGACAATGAAGCATGACTGTTTCTTTTAAAACCATAAACCTAAGTGATATTTTTGAATGACAATTATAACAGGTGAGTTGTTATGGAATCAATGTGATGATTAACAAAACATGTGTGATAAACATTTGTGTGTAAATAGATGAGAGATCACATGAGTACCAAACCAAAAGAGAGTCACAGATTCAGAAGTAGAGTGAGCACTCTACTCAGTGTATTTTAATTTTTTCTGCCTTTGCTCTCTGAATTTTTTATCTATCAACTCAAGAATGTATACACCATTTATATTATATACTTCTCTGACAGATTTACTTCTGTCTAAATTAGAAATGCTTTGAAAATGATTAAACATTGTTAGAAATTGTCACCTGCAGGTCCAGCTCCAGTTCCCCCTGAGACCAGCCTATGGTAGCCTGTCTGGACATCAGCATTAAGAAACAGTATTTGGAAACACTGAGAATCTCTGGTGTTTCTAATTCATTAAATAATCGTCCTTCCTTTTTTGGTGTATGGTTGTCTGGAGTCTAAAAGAAATCCATGGTTCTTAGAAATAATCCATACCAATAATTTGCATACCAGAAATAGCCTAGTCTTGAGATGAATTCTTACTTAGGCAATTGGCCTGTTCTGCTTCTTACTTTTTTCTTCTTCTGAGTGAATACCTCATTAATTTCATCTGTTATAATGCTTCCTATACTTTGGGGATCTCAGGAAATATGAATTGAAGTAAGAAATAAATTATATGTTAATAATGGATATTTCTAGAGTTCAATTGTCCCAATGAATAACTTGGACAAGGCTGTTTTTAAGAATGACTTCCAGTTATTTCATAAAAAGTGAGTGTGCCTCCAAGGTGTATTATATTAAAAGCTTCCTGAAATAGGTAGCCACTCATGGAGACTGGTTTCAGGCAGCATATTCCTGTTATTTGTGTTTGTAGTATGACAATCTATTCTCAGCCATACACTTCTTGACCTTGACTTATTTGTTTCTATAAATTCCAGAAAACTTAAAACTTTCTTTTGAAAGTCCACAGGCTTAAAATTTTAGGCTCTATGGAAGACTCTGAAGTACAAAAGACACCACTAGTAGAGTATAATGTGCTTCTAATGGTGGATTCTGAACATAAAATGGGATATTTGGGGGCTTGGACATAATGGAACCTTTTTGTATTGTGGTGTTTTTTGGCTTTTAAAGACAAGGGATTGTGGCACAAACACATATAACTGAATTGTTACTGTGAGAAGATTTTCCACAGTAAACAGCTGTTGAGTTGGCAATGAGGTGAATAAAATCCTGTTGCAGTTGATACTGGGTGCACAATTTTGGTTTAAAGCAAAGGGATGTTAATAGCATTATTAATGTCCAGCATTTCTATATCAATTTGAAAATATAAAGTATAAGACTCTCAGGGCTCTTAGTTGTAGTTTCTGTAAGCTTTAGGGGTCTATCAGGTTTACATGTGGCCTGGGAAAGTGCTTGTTACATTTTGCAATGATTAATGCTAAAGTTGTGGTCATAATATTAGGAGATCTTATAACCAAGAGACAATATTCTTTCTATGTTATCTAGGCTACAGTCAGAATGAGACATATAAGTATACACACACACATACACACACACACGACGCACACACCTGGGATGATGAAGTTAGTGATGAAACTGCTTATGATTTTACTTTCTATTTTTCAGAATTTTAGAGCTTAGTCTACTATTTTCTATTCTCAATTTTATTGGGATAAAAATCTTCAAACATTTGGTAGTCTTTATATACAAGGACAAAGTTTAATGTAATGAATGTCTAACTACAGAAACAAGCACTAATATTTTCATTCCACTCATTTAGTTTAAATCAGGTATGAATATACCAAATATACATGATGGGATAATGAGAAGACTGTCCCACCAGCTACATTAATGCAATTTTATGTTGTTAAGGTGACCTTCCTGTTCTTTAAACTTCACCTCATAAGAATACCTTTGTTCTGGCTGATTTGCTGCTGTGTTCTGTTTCTGTAACAAGCAATAAACCATTTGGATCTGTTCTTTGTGATTGATATTGGTGACTAACTTTTTTGGATCTCTCTGGTGAGGTAGATCCTGATTTGGTAGTATGAGAATGCACAGTGCTACAGCGTAACAATCTGAGAATGCACGATGCTACAGTGTAACAATTCTGATCATGTACACGGCTACAGTGTAACAATCTGAGGATGCACACTGCTACAGTGTAACAATCTGAGACCGCACGATGCTACAGTGTAACAATTCTGACAATATACACTGCTACAGTGTAACAGTCTGAGAATGCACAATGCTAGAGTGTAAAAATTTGAGAGCACATGATGCTACAGTGCAACAATATAAGAATGCACATTGCTACAGTGTAACAATCTGAGAATGCACAATTCTACAGTATAACAATATGAGAATGCACACTGCTACAGTGTAACAATCTGAGAATGCACAATGCTACAGTGTAACAATCTGAGAATTCACGGTGCTACAGTGTTACAATTCTGAGAATGTACACTGCTATAGTATAACAATCTGAGAATGCACACTGCTGGTGTTTAACAATTCTGAGAATAGAGATCTTTTCCAGCTAGTAAGATTCTTTGAAATCTTTGGGGACATTTCTTTTGCTATACTGATAGATCTTATGTGCTTTGCCAAAATCAGGCTGGATTTTTTCCATTTTTCTTCTCTCTTTTTAGCCATTCCTGGGCTTGCTTTGCTCCCCAAATTATAAACACTGAACAAGGTTTCTGCATATGAGACATTAATGGCTTAACCCTTGGAACTCTAAACCTTCCTTTTTCATTTTCAAACCAGGATCACAAGATCTGCTATTCTTTCTTGTTTCATATAAGGACAAGATTCCCAGTTCTCAAATGATTTTACAGACCATTTCCCTACAATATTCAGCTGTCAGTGATTGTTACTTTTTTACACTGTAGAAGAGCATGCTAATTATGCTGACACTTAATACAATATGCTTAAGAACATGCCACTCAAAACTGTGGCTCTCTGGATAATTCCATCTTCAAGAAACTTTATGTGAAAGGAAATATCCCCTTTGAAATAAAGATACTTCTGTTAATAATTAACAAAAGGGCTACATTTTGATTTATAGCACACCACAAAATATTAAGTTTGATTTCATTTTTGTATGAATACATGCAGATTTATGTTGAACTTAAGTGGGTAGAAAAAGAGAAGCATGAAACTATTGTATTATTCCTAACTATAGAAAGTTCCATCAGAAATAAGACAATAGCTAATGCATATATTGTGCAGAAACAATTATTTCATTCTTTTGAATATTAAATCTACATTTTTACAAAAAATCTCCAATTTTTACACATATTAAGTCAAGGAACTAAAAATATCTTTGTGGATATTTTTATAATAATATTTTCTGTTATAAAAGGCATTGCCAGACACTACCATCTGTCGTGTAGACTGACAGTGAATGAATCTGATGTCTTCCTGTGACTTCCTATCTTATATAATTGGAGGTTTTATCCCAGAATGATGATACATTTTTACCTAAGGACAACTAAGCTTGAATTTGCCTAGAATATTTTAGTCATTTCTCTGGTATGTGCTGATAAGACCAGCACTCTGTATCTTTAAAAGCTATAAATGTGTCTATTGAGAGACTGTTAAAAATTCTCCTCTGAGCCTCTGGCCGTCATCCAGAATTATACCTCCTGAAATGAGTCAGAACACATAATGCATCATAATTGATAAATGTTTCATTTATACCTACTTTAGTTTGGAAATTTGAAATGCTTAGACTGTGTTGGCCACATCAAAAAGGGGAAGGATTTATTGTATGTTTTTTTCAGTGGGAAAAATCTTCATGAATTATGTGCTTAAATGTTAGAATATTTGTGTAGTGTGCCTTAAAAACAGTTTATGGACAGTAAAATACTTTAGTGACTTAGAGGTACTTGCTTGTGTATACATATTAATGGTTCAACCATAATTTATTGCATAATGACACTGAATAACAGAGTTATTTATCTTAAAACACCTCCTTCTTCAATAACACAGAAATAGTAAAGCCTTTAATTGGAGATAATCTCTGTGTAACTAAGCATTGTCAAAGGGTAATGACCTCCTGCTGCTAAGCCCTGGGAATGTTGACAGTAAGCCAACACATTTGTTTTCAAAGCAGGGGACATAGATCTACTGACAAAAGTCTATTAAATGGCTTTATTTTTGATATACTCTGTAATAGAAATCTCATCTGGGCCATATTATCATTGTGCTTCCATTTTTCCCTCTCCTATCTTTCCATTTCCTTTTTCTCCACATACTGATTAGTGCTTCAGCTGCCAGAGACATCTCTCTCTCTCTCTCTCTCTCTCTCTCTCTCTCTCTCTGAAGGACTGAGTGCAGTTAACACTGGGGTTGCTAAAAGGATTGAATGAGATAGTAGTTATCAAGGTTTACTTCCTAGTACCATATAACAATCAATTCTTTATAATTCTAGCTTAGGAAATGACCTCAATAATTCATAAAGAAACAGGACAAACAGTTGTTCAAACCCTGATTCCAATTCTCACACACTTCATTTGACTAATGCCTGAAATTTCATTTGGCTTTCTGTGTATGCCAACATCTTTACCAAAGAAATGATGGATCTAAAACTGCTTTCTCTATGAGTTCACAGTTTACATGTAACTAGGAGATGGTGCTACTTTTAAGTATGAGGAAATAAAACTATGATAGCATTAAAGTATATGTTATATGAAACAAGAAGTTGCTTGGAACCAACTCTGTATGTTTTAATCTTTGTCCGATACTTCCTATGGTGTGGCTTCTACATCAAGGTACACAGTGGACAGTGTTTTTTTTTTTTACATTCTAAAGGAGAAATTTTCATCGTGTTTGGAAAAATCTCTATATTAATGACATGGTGCTGTCTTCTTT
Source organism: Ellobius talpinus (assembly GCA_001685095.1). Taxonomy (NCBI): domain Eukaryota; kingdom Metazoa; phylum Chordata; class Mammalia; order Rodentia; family Cricetidae; genus Ellobius; species Ellobius talpinus. The sequence continues at coordinate 6,797 of LOJH01074515.1, forward strand.
AATTTTTATTCAGTTTTAAGGTAAATCCGTGGTTTGAACACACACACATATAGTTATAAGTCTAACAAGTGATTCTATAATATATCTATGTTTCCTGATTTGCTGTCCAACATCCGGTGTCTTAGAGTCACTAGAGAAGTTCTCTTTGATGCACACAATGAACTCTGTCCTACTCTGTTGCTCCAGTTTGTCTGGGGAAGAGTTTGAGAATTTGCTTGTCTCATGAGGTCATAGGTAAAGGATATGATGTTCATAATGCACAGAAAATACAAAAAAAATCACTGAAGTAAGGTTACCTTAGTCATCTCTTTATTTCTAGTCATTTTCAAAACTAAAGGAAAAGGAGATTATACAACAGTACCAAAGATCACAGAGTTCAAATGAGATTTGAGGTTACCACATAATATTAGCTCTCATTGCACATTTTAAGGCTGTTTCTTATTTCTTCCAAGTTTTCCATTCTTCTAGCTTATTAGAATTTTATTTTGTTTATTAACATTTAACCTTTAAAAAATAATAATTTTATAACTCATATTTGCTGAAAATTTGCCAATTAGGAGCCAAAGTGTTGTATACATATTATCTCATTTAATTTTCATCACTAGATAGAAGACTTGAAAATTTTCACCCCAAGTCATTTTCTTAAGGTCTCAACGAAGAAGGTGGTTGTGGTGGAATTAGAATATAATCAAGTTGGCTCTAATGACAGGACTCATAGCAATGTCTACAGAATGCCTCCCCAAAGCAAACTATCCATACACTCTGTATCCTCTGCTCTGTAGGGCAGATGTGTTATTGATGGTTATCACTTTATTTATGGTGATCAAACAATAGGAGCAAAGGTTTTTTTCTCTTGAATTCATACGTTGGACCATTTACTGCATTAGTCATGGTTATTAATGTCATAAAGGCTGAAGTGATAAAATAATTAAGTGGTAAAATAGTATCTAAATTTATGATTCCTTGTAGTTTTTTAGCATTGAGCCTCCTATTCAGATTCCTGATTCTGATTCAAAATTCTGAGGAAATTTAGACAAACTTCTCATTTTTTTTAACCTATGAATATGTGAGATAGTTTCTTTTATTTGCAATGAGGAAACCCATGGCTAAAATTATTCTCATTTTGACTCATTATATTGAAATAGTTGAAACTTGATATGAGATCAAGAGACTTAATCTAGGGTACCCAAGCAACAAAGAATGGATAGGATTATTCCCAAGACTATTGACAATATCGAGGCTTCTTTCTTTTCTCTGCTGTAATAATCTACTATTCATTTCTGTTTCTGCAACTTTTCTTAGATCCTTTGTCAAAGGAGGTGTGAGGAGATCATGGCCTAGCTATAAATCCTAAAAATTTTCTTCACACATAGAATTTCAGAGAATCGGTCCAATTTGTTTTAGAAGCAGATCAGAGAGTTGACGTTAGTTCATGTAAAGCCATGCATACCCCTCTAGGATCTGTTGTCTGTGACTCACAAGGTTGTTGTTAGGGAGTGATAAATGAGAAAAAATGACTAGAGAGGACTATAAGGCAGGAGGAGGCAGGAACTCACTCTCTTTCAGTCTGAAGATTTCAAAGAGCCACAGGACTCTGTACAAAAATTGTACCCATCAGCTCCGACCCCCTTTTAATGGTGCTGGGTCAAGCCCAAGGCCTCCCATGTACTAAGTAAGTGCTCTACCACTGAACCACCCAGCTATACCTGCAGCCCTTTGGCATGGGTTTTCAGGACTCCCTAGTGAGCCTAAATTGGCGATGAAGACAGCTTGTGAAGTGGGAGATGAACATCAACACAAAAATGATGTTCTGGAAGAAGCTGGGTTGTGTGAGCATGTGTTCATTTCATCCTAGCCTTGTCCGGCAATCCATCAGCCTTGGGACGAGTTCTTCTTCATCAAATCCAGGATCTCTCAACTCCCAGGCATTCCTGGCTCCTGGTCCAAGCAGAGCTGCCCAGTGAGCTGTCGGTCTGAGTGCTATGGGTGGGTAGGTAGTGTTTCTTTCTTCTTGGGTCTGCTGCCCCAGATCCAGATCTTCTACTATCCTTCAGGCTCACTGGATGACACCAGAGAATGTGTTGATGGTCATCAGAAGAGGACTGGATTTGGCTGTATTCTTTTCTCTCTCCTGCCCATGTGGATGGAACCCTGCCATCTTGGATTTATGGGCCCGTGAACATGGCTCTGGGCAGGGTCAGCCTCATATCTGCAGTGGGGGAGAGACCAGTTTGTAAGACTACCCTTAGGGACGAGACACACCCAGCACATTGAAAAGGCAGACCAATTCTTGTCGGGTACAGGGAAGTGTCACAAAGAGGACAGAGGCCAAATCAGAGAAGGAGGTCATCGCACACCGATATTCTCTGACAGTGGGGAAGATGCTTGGATCTAGGTCACTGTGTCTTTGTGTCTACCTTCCTGGAGAAAACCTGCAAAAGTCACAAAATGGTGATACAGGTGCTCCAAAAGGCAAGATTTGATGAAGGGTCAGTGCCAGCAGTGGGGCTAGGACAGGAGGGCTTGCAGGCTGTGTGCTCCTAGGAATCCTGGGAACATTTAGCACTAGCCTCAAGTCATANATGCTTGGATCTAGGTCACTGTGTCTTTGTGTCTACCTTCCTGGAGAAAACCTGCAAAAGTCACAAAATGGTGATACAGGTGCTCCAAAAGGCAAGATTTGATGAAGGGTCAGTGCCAGCAGTGGGGCTAGGACAGGAGGGCTTGCAGGCTGTGTGCTCCTAGGAATCCTGGGAACATTTAGCACTAGCCTCAAGTCATAGGGCAATGGTCTAAAACCTGCCTGGCTACAGGTACTCTCATAAGTACCATGAGCCAAAGACAGGATACTGTGGATGTTTCGATTCTCCCTGTGGGAACTGGAGTCCTGGGGTAGAAGCCCACGACCTGACCACATCCCTGAAAGTGTGCCAGCTGTCCTTGTCCAGCCACAGCATCAGCAGTCTCTGTTCTTGGCTCTGGACTTGGATATTGGATATGTGAAAGGTGTTTGTCGCTGTCTATATCAGGGAAACAGTTAATGTAAATGTCACCTTCGCTCAGCAGCTGGTCCTGCCAACACGTCCTACCATTGGATCTGGTGTGTTTCCTCCCTCCATCCCAAGGGGTCCCTGCTCTTTTCCTGCTGGTGACTGAGCAGTGACTACATAAACTGCCCCCATGTTCCCTCTCACTGGGATGCTACTTGTGTTCTGCAGTTCTTTCCTTGACCTCTTATGCTTCATTATGAATATAAAATAGAATGTTGTGGGCAGTACCTGGCAGGTTATCAAGCTAGAGTTTCTGCATGTATCTTGAGCATCTCCTAGGGCAACCGTATTGCTAGGTGGCCCTGGTTCTCAGCATTTAATTATATGCATAATTCTTTACCTGGGGCAACATAACTAGGGTGTCTAGGAAATTGTCAAATAAAGCTCTAAGCCAGGGGGAAGCAGCCCCTAGGCATCCCTCTGACTCTAGACAGAGGGGACTTCCAGAGAAGGCCCTTCCTATGGAAGAGAGAACTCTGAACTTGGGGTACTAGGAGAGCCTTGCAGAGTCCCCCACACATAGACAGGAGCTTTTGGCAGTACACAGAGAGCCCTAGCGTGTCAGGAAGCCAAAGAATCTGTTTCTCTCCAAGTGTTTTCAACCCTAATGCTTGTAAGAATCACACAAGGGACAGAAAGGTATAAAAGCCAGGTGACAGGGAGAACCGGGGCAAAACAGTGTCCTCTGGATATGTCCTGTGGCCGCCTGCAGAAGACCTGCACTAGAATAAGTCAGCCAGTGTGCTAGCACGGAAGCGGAAGGGGTCCAGGAGCCCTGTGCTCCTTAGTTTCTTTTTTTTTCAGCTTGACACAAACTAGAGTCCTGGGACATGTGATCAACTATGTTCATAGGAGCATTGTTTGTCATAGCCAGAACCTGGAAACAACCT
>LOJH01074517.1:0-13091 GCA_001685095.1 Ellobius talpinus
CTAGCCACGAGTTGACTACTGAATAAAGCTTGCCTGAAGATTAGAGATCAGAGCTAGCCACGAGTTGACTACTGAATTCTGGAGGCCTGTACAGACAGACAGGATGTGATGTGACTGGGCAGAGAGAGGAATATAGGGCATAAGAGACAGGAGCTTGGCTCTTTTTCCTCTGAGAAGTTTTCAAGATAAGAGTTGGCTTTGGCTTGCCCCTTTATCTCTCTGATCTTTACTCATTTACCCTGATATCTGGGTTCAAGTTTTTTATTAAGATCAACTAGAGCTAGTGCTACAGGAGGCCTTAAGTACAGTTTTTCTAAAGACCTTTATCTTCAAATTCGGCTTCTGAACTATAATTTGTTAGAAAATCAACTTCAAAAGCTGATCCCAACAACATCAAGAGATGCCTTACTTCCTAATTTTATAGTATTTCTCCAACACTACAATCAAGACACTCATTTACACTGCAAAATATTCACCTATATTTTGGGAGGCTTTAAGTGATCATATCATTTTGTAACCATGAAGCCATTGGATCGCTCTGAGAGCAGCTTTGAATACTTTACACACTACACAGAACCTTACTTTCAGAGAAGGACTGCAGGATTTTAGGGAATCTTCATATTATTCATTTTTTTGTTCTCAAAATGTCTAGATCAACAATTCACAAAGTACCAGCAGTGTCTAACTACAGAAATACTCTTTTTCATTCAAAGGATATAAATTACTAATGAGGAAATATGGAGTCTCTAGGTGAATAAGGTAACACAGGTTCAGTAAAACAAGTATAGTAAGAATTTATTTATATGTGGATGTTAGCTGTTATGTCTTTAATAAGTGAGCTACCATCCTACAGTTCATATAACCATAGAGTTTATGGAAAGAGTAAGAGTCTGATATCAGGGATGGATCTCTCTAGGAAGGGAAAATAGAACAGATAAATATGGATGGTTGGGTGAGGAAGAAATGGAGGATCAAATGAGGAGGCGAAGGGTAGAGGGAATGAAGAAAGAAATTCAGGGAGGGACAACTAAAACTAAGGACTATTTGAGGGTTGTACAGAAACTGAAAACAGTAAACACTTCCTAAAATATGTAATTATATGAAGGTGCTATAAAAGATATCTACAAATAATGTTTGAGATAGAACCCCGAATGGTCATCTTTCATCAACAAATGAAACTTTACGTACTGGGAATGATTGTGTCACATCTAACCAAGTTTTTGGATGAAGTGGTCATATCACAAACTCCCAAACAACCCAGGCTACTGTCAAGGCTATTAATTGCTCTCCAAAATTTGAGAATAAGGCCCTATCACTGAGGAGAATGTCTGAAAAGCTCACTTAATATGGAGAGATCAAGCTTTTGCCTACTTAAAGATTTCACCCATACTGACTGATGTTCTGGATACTGGAAATTACTAGGTACTATCAAAGGAGAAAGGTAAATACCAACCTCACCATAAACGCTTTGATCTACCGTGGTGGCCTACTTTCAAGATACTCTGGTGCAATAATGGCACAAAGCATACAGGAATAAACAACCAATATTTGATTGTATTTAAAGGGCATTCCGTGAGATGGAACCCATGCCTAATCAATTGGCCAAAACCTGAGACTGGTTAGTCCAGGGATGTAGGGGAAATCAAAATATTACTGTTCTGCTAAAGAAGCATAGCAGTAAAATGACTCCTAGTTACATTGTGCTATACTCATAGATAAGTGCTTTATTCAGCCATCTTAAGAGCCAGAAAGGATGGAGGACACTAGGGAAAGAAGGAATTCCAAGCACAGCAAGCTCAATGCTCACATTAATACACAAGGACTTTAGAAGCAGGTAAAGGGCCTTTATGGGACTGCAACAGATGGTGTCCAAGAGCAGAAGGAGAAGTGGACACATGTTCCCATCCCTAACACAGATGCTGGCTCCAGTTGTTAATCACTTGCAAAAAATATATTTTCTAAATGAGCATCACTGGGGAAACAAACCACTCCTAAGGGTAGGCCCCATACCCAGCAGTAGATAGACAACACAAAACAAACTAATTGCATCTTGGCAGGTCCTTTGTCTCATAGGTTCACAAAGGATTTTTTTTTAACCTTACAGAACCTTTACATACATACCATGGTTCTGGGTTTTGTATTTTTATGGCACTCCTGTGTGTGTGGACAGGTGTGTCTCTGTATTTATACATGTTTTTTGAAGACTCTGTTTCCTTTGTTTAGTTTTACTTTTTTCTTATTTTGATATGTTTGTTTTTCTTATGACTTATTCTTATTCTTTAGATACCTGTTCATTTTCTAACAAGCGACAAAGAATGTGGATTAAGATGAGAGGAAAGTGGGGAGGATTTTAGGAGAGTTGGGGAGGAAGAACTGTGAGAATATATTCTATGAAAAAATCTATTTTCTATAAAAGTAAAATTTTAAAAATTAAAAATCTTTTAAAAATTAAAAAAAATGTTGGTTTTCATGAATATAGAAACCTGATCAGTGAACTGGCATATCCAAAAGGTTCTAAAAATAAAATATTTCTACTCTAAATCAAAGATGGTTAATATGCAATCACTGACATTTGCTAATCTGCAGTAACAAGAAAATTTTAATGACACAACTGTAATCATACAAGGGATAGCAAAGTAAGAATGGCCTGCCAAGAGTAATGAAATTTACAGATATGCTCTAATGACCATTTTTGATGAAAGTTTTTGTCTTGCCCAGCCCCATAGTCATTCAGATCCAACAAACATACAAAAGTTTATATTAATTATAAACTGTTTGGCCTATAATCTCAGGCTTATTATTGACTAGCTCTTACAACTTAAATTAACCCATGGTTTTTTTTCCTATGTTTAGCCATGTGGCTTGATACCTTACTCAGTGAAGCATTCTCATCTTCCTTCCTCTGTGTCTGGCTGGTGACTACAGAGTAAGCATTTCCTTTTCCCAGAATTCTCCTAGTCTAATAGCCCCACCTATACTTATTGCTTGACTACTGGCCAATTAGCATTTTTTTAACCAATACAAATGGCAAACCTTTACAGGGTACAGGAGCAATATCTCACAGCAGACCATAGGTTTAATACATGATATTGTTCTTGCTTGAGTTAGAGGAAACAACAGTAAGGGAGCAAAGCTGTGATACCAAATCATGAACTTAGAGTAGCATTCTCTCAGCACCATGAGACAACATACACATTGGTAGGATGGGAAGACTTGATGTCCAGGCAATAAGGGCTATACACAAAATTATTAGAAGTCAGTATAAAGGAATCCAAGTCACTCTCATTTTTCACTTTGTCCTCAAGATCATAATAAAAACCAGTTTTATATACAATTTCAGAATCTAAAATGAGTTACTTAACTTGATGATGAGGTGAATATGAGAAATTTCTTGGTAAGAAATTAGAAGCATTGGTATATCTCAGAATGCCAGAAATTAATGCCACAATTGATTTTTTTTAATTCAAAGCTATGATCTATAGAGGTAAGAATAGGGAATTATTATTATTGTTATTGTTGTTGAATTTTTTCAATTGACTATTAAAATATAATTGTTTTTGAAGATGTGCAATCAAGTTTGAATGCTTCTTTAAAATTTTATCAGTTGGTTAATTAAAATATTAAGCATCATTTTAAAGATGGAAAATCTTGTCTACTTTTAGAATTTCAATACATGAAAATGTTGAATGAGCAATTATAAAATTAGGGAACTAGACTATAATCAAATATACAAATGATCAGTCTTTCTTCTGGAGATTCAGAAATGCTTTATCTGGAAGTGATCTAAAAGCTTGCTATTTTTACATTTCACAGCTAGTGAAAATGATTAACATAAAACTATTATAAGGGATGAACTTTTACAAGTGCATGTTAACTTCTTTCAGAGTTCTTAAAGAAAGTACTATAATGTACTTTGCCCACTCAGAGTAAAATGCATGCTTCTATTCTTAGATGAGTGTTATATAAAGGTTCTCTCTCTGTGCTTTTCCTCCTTGGAAGATCTTGCAGTGGCTCTGTTCCAAATCGGTTGTGATTTGATGCCCAAGTAGGCTGTCATATGTTGCATGCCAAGTTTAAACTTTACTTATTCATTTTTTAGTTAGTTCATAGTTAAAGCATGTATCATGGAAACAAACATATCAAAGAAGGCCCATTTATCAGATAATCTGAGTTGGTATGATATCAGAAAAGTGATTTGTTGCCTCTTATGCCATTCTTTTGCAAAGCAATTCCTGATTAATCAAGAGATTCTTTTCCTTTTCTCAGGTCCATGTATGTTGGGAGAAGCCAAGACACTAAGCCCTACAAGAAACCTACTTTTAAAAAAAGTTTCCTTTGTACTTGAATGTTATTAAATTTTTATCAATAAAATATGATAAATAAACTTCTGGGAAGGTGTAAGAAAATGTCTTTGCTGTCTTGAGAAAACCATTGCAGAACTCCAAAGCTATATCAGTAGCAGAGAAGTTGTTTACCTTGCCTTAGGTCTTGGACTCAGTGCACATACACACACATACACACACACACACACACACACACACACACACAGAGGAAGATAGAGACACAGACACAGAGACACAGAAAGAGACTCAGAGACATAGAAAGAGACACAGAGACAGATAAAGAGATAGAGAGGGCATAGACAGAGAAGAATCATGTGAAGAAACAATTTACCACTCCTTCTTACCTTCAAAAATAACCCTGAAAAGTTTTAAATATTGTTGAAGAATGCCAAGCACTATGCCTATATATAGTCTGGTCAGTGGAAGTGTTTTATTTACCTATCAACCACATCTGACTTTTTAAATATCTGTTGAGTAATATGGTATTTTACTACAATAAACTTAAATGATGAATTTAAAAGATTCAGGCTGTCTGTTACTCACTGTTACAGATTTCCATATATATGTATATGTATATATATAATAACTGCATGATGTTTTTCAAAATCATTTTGTTTATTTTTCATATTATTAAAATTTTTAAATGTTCTTGTGCCTCTATAGTCATTTTTAAAACAAAAGTGTCTGTGGCCTGAGAAAAAAACAATATGAAAATTAAAAAATAAAATAAGAACATAATGTTTTCTAGGACTATATGTCTTTATGCAAATAAGTCTGAAACTCAAGATGGCAAACTATTTGTTTAATTGATCAATACATTAAATATAATCATTGCTATCCATTCATTTAGGTTGCATATGACTTACTTGATTTGATCATTTTAATGAATTTTTTACATAGATACATTAACTCAACATTACTTGCAATCTGGAATCTGTATTAAGAGTGTTGATCAAAAGACAAAATTTTTATTACCTATTTAGAAAATTCAGTTGGACTCACATACTGTGGCAGAAATAAAAATATGATTATACTATATATACTGTGCAATTGTGGCATAGCAAACAAAATTTCAAAAACTTAGTTCTATAGGCAGATTTTTATGTCTTGCTCTTTGTTTCATTATCTTTTCAGAATGTATTATTTGGTGAGGTAGCTCTACTCTTGGGGGCATACTGAATTTAGATATGGTTTCCTTGTCTTCTCTTTGGAATTAACAGCTATCTGAAACATGCATGATCTTCACATAGCAAGCAACAAACCAAAGTCTACACAGAATCTGGTATGCCTTTTCCTTCTTCCACTAAGAAATGATGCCAATGTATATTAAATTGGCTAGTGCAAGTCACATATACCTGAACATTAGTGCTCTAGAGAATTGTAGTAGATTTGGAGTAGTAATGGAACAGGATAGTTACATGATCTACTAAAAATAGCATTTTATACAACACTATGTGTATTAAATAAAATTTTATAATACCAATGACACATTTGTCACTCAACCTTTCTCTAATTATTAATGCTGAAACACACATTTTATGATGCAAACTCAAAATTTAAATCCTCCAAAAATTATTATATATACATTCATCCCTCCATTATTTTGAAGACAATATTTTTCTTAAACCTGTTTATTTGTATAATGCACACAGCAACTATCTTTCTACCATTTCCTGTGAATAACAGCAAATACAGAAAACAATTTTGAGTTGTGTATACAATAACTTGAGGTTTGAAACTTGAAATTTATTCAATTTACTATTAGTCAAAATTTTTCTTATGTAGCAGTTCTTTCTTTAAGACAACTGTCTGAGTAGCCCTGAGAGCTCAGGTATCATCCCAATTTTCACAAGAGTTGTCAGTTTGAGAAGAGCCTGTGGTTACATAGTGAGTTTCAACCACTCTGGCTACTTAATGAGTCACTATCTAGAGCTTCATTCAAAAGACCTGCCCAAGTCCAAACCATTATACAATACAGCATGTATGGAGAAGAAACCCAGAAACTTATCCATAGTTGAGGAGTTTTTAAAAGTTTATGGCTATTAAGGAGAGAAGCGTGTATTTATTGGGATGTCAGTCCTAACTGATTTCTTATACTCTATACCCACACATGTAATGACAATACTAACTGGACTAAATGGGTTAAAAAAGGAATGCAGGAAGTTGGAAAGAAGTGATAGGAAGACTAAATGAAAGGACATGGGGTGGATTTGATCAAAATGCAATGTATAGAGACATGAATCTTTCAAACAATAAATGTAATTTATTAAACTGTAATTATAATATTGTAAAATGTAAATTAATAAACCATCAAAAAACTTACATTGGATTGCTTATTTCTCTAAAAGCAACACTTTAGACAAGTCAAATTTGTGAAAATTGATGTTGACAGCAAACAATGACTCAGACAGCCTCTCATATATTGAGAGAGTACCTCAGCCGAGATATGGTAGCATACAGAGAGAGCTTGATTGCTTGTGCCTAAGCATTCCCCTTACACAATCATGTCTGAACACTTAAAAGCATATTATTGACTAAAGTCTGACTGCTGTATTTGACTGATATTTGGATGCATGTTATAAGTATGTACTGTTAAATTGTCCTTTATTTACAAACTAGTACACTTTGCAAACTAGTATGCAGATGCAGCATTGAACTATAATTAAGTTAGGACTTCAACTATCTTGATTTACTAATTTCCTTTAGTCCGAGGCTATTACCATCCTATACTGTGCCATTTTATATGATTGAACAAAGCCTTGAGTTTGTTCTTGAAGTCATTTCCAACGCTTTTCACTGAAATTTTGCCAAATGCTTATTCTGACAACAGGGAAGGGTCAGGGTCCATTTGTTAAGCAAGCATTTCCTTGGCAAAACCTGGAAATCAAAAATAACAAAGAAACTCTGAACTAGAAAGTGAAGCATTTTTTTTGTTTTGCAGATAGCATGACCATGATTTTTTCACACTTTCCAGCATGATCAAAAGTGAATTCATGAACCAGGAAGGCAGAGAAATCAATAAAAGGTATCAGTTTCATGCTACCTGTAATATCTGTCAAGATATTTTTCAGTTGTTGTGTAGATAAAAATGCATTTTTGCTATTGTATCAGACCAGTTTACTTAAATACATATGCATTAGGAATATTAGTTTAGCATAACAACTTAAATGCAATTCTATGAAAGTCACCATGGAAATACTTTCAAAATGCTACAAAACACACAGGTGTGCAAGGAAATAGACACATGCATTCAGGCATGCAGACATACACATGCAAACTCAAAAACATGCACTCATATACTTGTACTCACACAAGCATGCATACACATACACATGCATAAACACAATCTTATCTTTTATGTCTTCTTTAGAAGTAATATCAAAATGTTATTGTTGGTTTGTACAGCAAGTAGGCAAAATATTGCTGAACTTATGGACATTTCTCTCAAAATACTGCATATTGGAAAGTCATTACACTATTATGCTCATACAGATCAACACATTCTATATGTCAAAATCAATTTAGTGGATTATGCTACTAAAATTAATATAATTAATTGTTTCTATTATTATAGTATTGAGGTGATTGCAATTAAGTTTTAATTTTCATTCTTAAATTTATGGTATTGAACATAATAGTTTTTTGATTTATTACTTTATTACATATGTATGAATNAATTTTCTCTGGAATTGGATTTACAGGGTATTGGGTGTCACCATGTAAATGCTAGGAATCAAACCTGGGTCCTCTGCAAGAACAAATGGTGTTCTTACTGTTAAACCAGCTCTTCAGCTCTGAAGGTATTTTAAAATATGTATGATAAGTCAAGGTTTTAAGAATAATAAATATAAACAGTCTGCAGTGATATTTTTGTTAGAATTTTATAATAATTAGTACACAACTACCAATTTATTTGCATTTGCTTCTAAAATGTCCATTCAAGAATGTACTGAAATGATGTGGGAGTCCCATCTGTGTGCTGTGATTACCATTAATGAATAAAGAATCTGCTTTGGATCTATAGCAATGCAGCACTTAAGTAGGCAGGGAAAGCTAGGCTGAATACTGAGAGAAAGAAGGGTGGAATCAGAGAGAAGCCATGGAGCCAATGGAGACAGACATGCTGGAAATTTATTGGTTAGCCTCGCCTTCATGGTGATGCACAGCTTAATGGTGATGTGTTAAATTAATATGTAAGAGTTAGCCAATAAAAACCTAGCGCTAATGGGCCAATCAGTTATTTTAAATAATATGGTTTCTGTGTGATTATTTTGGGTCTAAGATAGTCGGGCAGCTGGGAAGCAAAAGCACATGAGACCTTCAGAGAAATGACTACTGAAGTTGCCTAAAGAAGTTGATACAATCCTTAGTGGTTCTTACTTCATGAAAGAGTCAGGGCACAGAAGAAAGTGACTGACAAACTTCCAATATAGGCTAAAATGTCTCTGAAATTTCCTGCCTCATGGAAATGTCTGCTGGATACTATGGGCCTGTAGGCTGAAGACAGATGCACCAATGGTAGAGAAGAATTTTGGGTGACTATCCTGGAAGCACTATGTCTCTTGTCAATTCTAGAGTTTTGGTAGTACCTTACAATGTTCTTCCTGTTTATTTAGGTAATATTATATCCTTCTGAAATCTTTGATGGAGTTGAAGAATAGTTATAGTTTTGCTTAGATATGATAAAAGATGAAGTAGATATAGATATTATAAGTACAATTTTCATTTGATACCTGTTTTTATATGAATTTTACTATGTTAAAGTTAAAACCTTCATAAACCTTCCTTTCTATTTAAACAAAAAAGGGAGGTGATGTGTNTGTTTATTTAGGTAATATTATATCCTTCTGAAATCTTTGATGGAGTTGAAGAATGGTTATAGTTTTGCTTAGATATGATAAAAGATGAAGTAGATATAAATATTATAAGTACAATTTTCATTTGATCCCTGTTTTTATATGAATTTTACTATGTTAAAGGTAAAACCTTCATAAACCTTCCTTTCTATTTAAACAAAAAAGGGAGGTGATGTGTNTGTTTATTTAGGTAATATTATATCCTTCTGAAATCTTTGATGGAGTTGAAGAATAGTTATAGTTTTGCTTAGATATGATAAAAGATGAAGTAGATATAGATATTATAAGTACAATTTTCATTTGATACCTGTTTTTATATGAATTTTACTATGTTAAAGTTAAAACCTTCATAAACCTTCCTTTCTATTTAAACAAAAAAGGGAGGTGATGTGTGAGTCCCCTCTGTGTGCTGTGATTACCATTGATKAATAAAGAAACTGCTTTGGATCTGTAACAATTCAGAAATTAGGTAGACAGGAAAAGCTAGGCTCAATGCTGAGAGAAAGAAGGGCAGAGTCAGAGAGAAGACATGGAGCTGCTGCCCAAATCAGACATGCCAAAACTTTGCTGATAAGCCACTGCCACATGGCAATATACAGATTAATTGAGATGTATTAACTTAATATGTAAGAGTTAGACTCTAAAAAGCTAGAGCTAATGGGCCAAGCAGTGATTTAAATAATATGGTTTCTGTATCATAATTTTGGGTCTAAGCTAGCCAGGTGGCTGGGAAGAACAGCCTCCTGAACACTGAAAATTAATAAGCATAACAATTCTCTTAGCAACAGGTTGTCTATCAGACATATTAGATAAAACATCTGATTTTTATTAGATTAGAATCACAGATATGTTGTGATTTTATTCATACTCCTCAATTTTTTTATCACTTTGTACATGATTTATAATTTAACATTGGTAATCCTTGGAAAAGGTACGCTCTTATCTTTCTCTGGAAGCTGATTATTTTTAACATGTCCTAAAGATAAATCTCAGGTACTAAAAAATGTGTTCAAGATGATAACTTAACAGTGGAGAGAAGAGATCTGAACAGATTGGGACACAAAAGCAGCAGATTATAAAGTAACTGATGCATAAAATATCTTCTGACTAAAAGTAATTATATTGGTAATGTTTTTTCTTAGAATAAAATCATGTCCTTATCCAATGCTAGAGATGAACTAAGATTTTCACATAGAAAAATAATATACTTATTTTTAATATTTCAATATTCAAGCCCTAGCTTGAGGGATTTTTGAAAAGAACATGAATCATCTAGCAGCCAATAGACTATCACCTCCTTAATTGAGTTGATGGTTTGAATTATTGGAAGCCTGTTCAATTTTGCAGATTTGTCTCTATATTACTTCCAGTACTATTGAAAGGAAATATTATTCTCCACAAAACATTGTTTTTCAGCACACTATGAAATTGTAAACAAAGAAAGTAGATTATTTGAGATAATTTATTCGGAAATCCAGAAAATATATATTTAAATAATGTAGTCTAAATAAATCTTTCTACACAGCACTCTAGCTCTTATCTCAAGAGTGTTAACAATTATTTCCATGAATTTACAATATAGACTTTACTATATTTCATATTGTTTTTAAGTAAGCACCCTATTAACAATGTATATCAAAATTTTGCTTTTCTATGCTGCTTCCTTTACTTCTTTGATAGTGCATTTTGACTTTCAAATGTCTTGCTCAGGCATGCCAGGAGACATCTAAAGATGCCATTATTGGCATGATATACTGATGATTCTTATTTTCCTATGCATTATAGGATGTGTAATAGCATCTCTGCTGTATGAAGAATAGATGTTCAAACATTCCTTCCTATCAGTTGTGAGACACATCTTTCCAGACATTACTAAATAGTTTATTCTTTGGGATGAACAAATTTCTGTTAAGAATCACAGCTGTTGAAAAGTCTGGATTATCTTCTTGTGTATTTACTTCCTTTCCTTATACATAGAGAACAACTAAGTAAATCAGTCACATAGGGTGTAACCCATTACACAGTAACTCCTTAAAACAAACCTACTGGGGCAATTATCTTGTAATTTGCTGCATTCTTTTGCAATTCCAGTTAAATTTACTTTTTTCATATTTAAAACACTGTTCTTTACTATCATGAAACTCAATCACGAATTAAGCTTCCTTAGAGGTCAAAGTCAAGTCATAAATGAGGTTAAATGTTTTACCATTAAATTTGAACAAACTGAAGATGAGTAGAGAAAATGATCCCAGAATATTTAGAAAGGTTTTAGCCTTAGTCTTTAACATAAAGCTTACTTCAGACATTGTTATTCATTGATTTTATTGAAGTTAATCTCTACTAAGCAAAGCTTTGGCTTTCCTCAGTGCAATTCCATCTTTACAGGTGTGTCTCAGAAGTGAGTGCTATTTTTATAGGTAATTACCATTTATATAATTTTCTTAGGAAGATTGTTAACTCAAAAGATGGCTAGAATTGAATGGTGACATTCAGAATTCTGACACTGTTGTCAAGCTTTTGATATTTTCTTAAGCATTGTGAAGAAGTGAGGAAAATGGCTAAGAAGTTACTTAGACAGCATTGTACTCTCAAGTAACAACATAATTAAGCCCAAAGTCTTATAGATTATTATCTTGCAACATTATATTTAAACTATGAAATAATTGTATTACTTGACTGCCTTTCAAATTAATGCATGGTGGCTTCATTTTTTAGGGGAATTAATTACTCAGATTTGAGTAGCCTAAATAGCTGTCCTTTCCATTATTGCCTGTGTGTTGACTCCAACCTGACAGAGCTCCCCTGTTGTCTCATCCACCTGTTATAAATTGACATCCAAATGCTGTTTCCCTGGGGCTTCCTTTTATATTATTGGCTATGAATGAAGGTGATACCTACTGGCATATTTGACATTCCAGTAATACCCTTGCTAAGATCTGGGGCTATTATAATGCCCTTTCATCATTGATTGAGGTCATTTATTTAAGCTTCTGGGAGTTTTCTGTTTCTATAGTCATCTCAAATATATAATGACACAAGATATTTTTGAACCAAATATTAACACAAATGCATGTATGTGTGTGTCTGTGTGTGTATCATTGAATGCATCAAATTTCTTTCTTATTTGAAACAAAATAGAATAGGAAATAATATTGGTAACAAATTTCCAGAGTCTACTTTGTTTTCAGAAACTAGATATCTCTAAAATAACGTAGTGAACAAATAATTTAAGAATTACAATATTTAAATAATTAGTATGTAAATTATAATGAATAGAAAACAGACCATTTCAGTTTAATTGCTATTACACATATAATTTGTGATCAATTTTTCATTTCTATAATAGAGAAGTAATTTGCATATAAATTGGCAGGCAGTCTGAGGAAAATGTTCTATTTTATATTCAATACAATAAGTGATTTCATCCATACCTTACCATATCACACATATTCCTTGGTATGCACAATAGTCCATTTCAAACTTTCTCATGTCATAGACAGCACAATCTCACATGTGGAATTCACTCAAATGAAATCTCATAGTAAACTGATGATAGATTTGGTACATTTTTCTGCATACATGAAATAATTTCTAGCTCATTTATGACAATTAATGTAATATAAATGTTATATAAAATTATTGTATCACTATATTAGGTGAATGATGAAGAAACCTGTGAATTTCTAATATTAAAAAAAGAATTTTTTCCAAGATTTGAGACCACCACTGGTTGAAGACAAGAACAATTACTCAATACTCAATACCATATGGTATCTATAACTAAGAGTTAATTATAATCTGTGACAGAATTTTAGATGAGTCAGAAACTGCCCATCTTCTTATGTTGGTAACAGTAGAAAGAGAAAGAAAGAAAGAGGGGGGAAGGAAGGAA
>LOJH01074622.1:4572-17775 GCA_001685095.1 Ellobius talpinus
TGGAAGAGCAGCCAGTGCTCTTAACCTCTGAGCCATCTCTCCAGCCCCCATGCCATGAGTTTTCTAGTGCAATAGTTTATAGCCCTTCACTTACAAGCCACTGCTCCAGGCACCAATTTCCCTATCAGGGAGGACATTTCTATTTAGTTGTTACTGCCAGAATAGCTTATGTTTAAAAAAAATAATAAGGGTTCTAACCAACCCATAGAAAGGATAGAAATTGGGTCAAAATTTAGAGATGACTAGCCCTTTCCTTAGAGTTTAGAGTAATAACGACACCCAGCATTTATTGCTTGTCATGTGCTGGTTCGTACTGTGTATTATCACAATCTCCAGAGCAACCCTAGGAGGTTATCACTAATATCAACCCAATTTTTCAGATGTGAAAACTGAGTCATAGAACTTAAGCAGCTTTCCTAAACTGTCTTCCCCCAGACCTCCACTCACGAATCCTCCCCTGGGTAACCAGAACTCCTCAGAAAACAAGCTCCTCCTCTAAGAAACACTCTTTTGTATCTTTCTGTCCCAGCAAAGTGCCATATGACAAAGCAAGACAATGAGGATGAAACAGAAGATGGTGATGATGTTGAAGAAGATAGAAACAAGGCCAATGGCCAAACAAAAGAGCAGAAGACAGAGGAAAACAAGAGTGAAGAGGGGAAAGAGGAGGAGCAAGAAGCAGAGAAAGAAAAGAATGAGATAGAGAGTTCAAACTCAAGTACACCTTCTGAGACTCAGTCTCCACCTCCCTGCCTTACTGTCCTCTCAGGTGCTGACCCGGAGTTGGGGCCTCAGCTCCTGGAGGCAGCTGCCAATGGTGAGAACCACAACTCCCATTTTTTCCCTAATTCTGTGGCCCCACAATCTTTTCACACCCTGATCTGGCCTCAGCTCTGATCCTACATCCCACCATGTTGAAGAATCTTGATTGAGCCCTTTTATTAGCCGAGAGAAAGTTGATTAGAAGCAGATCTTGTGCAGGGACTGGTACATGGATGCTGGCACTGGGGACAGCTGTTCTTACTTCCTGTCACAGGCCTGCCTGTGCTCTTGACAAATATGGAGCTGAGCCTAGGGTGCCAAGAACTTCGTTGGCTGCTGTCGAGGGAGGACCTGAGTCCACCCCATGTGCAACCTGGCTTTTGTCTCTATCTGAGCACGACCCTTCCCATCCATGCTTTGGAACGAGGTAAGACCAGAGGGCAGCATAACTTTGTAGGCCCCCAGAATCATCCTAAAGAGGGTTTCATTCACCTAGGCCCAGAGCAGGCTCAGAACTGTGATGGAGAGCCAAATTTCCTGTCTACTCTACCCTTGACTCAGACACGAGTGAGTTAGCCTTTTCCATGTGACCCCAAGTACTAGGTTGTGAATTGCTGAAAGGATTGAATGTTCTGGATCTGGCCCTGAACATGGAAATACTAGAAGAACAGATGCTGCACGAAATCCTGTGTAGAGAGTGTCCAGAGCTTGAGACCCGCTGGCAGGACCTCAAAATCAGAGCAGTGGATACCTACGAAGCTGTGAAGGCTGCTGAGGTGCTTGGGGGCCCAGTCTGTGGGGTGGATAAAAACATGGGGAAAGTTCAAGTACAGAGTTGGAGGGGATGTTTGGGGACCATCACAAAGGTCCAGATCCATCCAACAAATTACCACATGCAGGAACGGTTGCTGGCGATATTGCTACTTCAGAACCAAAGGTGTCAGAAACCATCCAAGTTTCTGAGAGAAATGGTGAGGACTCAGGCAAAGATATGTCAGCTGAATGCCCAGAAGGAGGAAATAGAAGAGCAGAAGCTGGAGCAGATGGTAGTGTGGGCACCCTACCGGCAGGTAGCTTGTCATGGAATAACTGTGGTAGAGGCCCTAAGCTCACTACAGAAACTGCTACCATTTTTCTGTATGAATTTAGAAAACTGGTTAGCAGTCACCAGGAGGGCTCTAGACAGCATGAAACCACATGATAGTCACCACGGAGAGGACTTGGCCAGCCATCTGCTGCAACTGAAAATCCACCTGACCCGCCAGCTGCTGAGCAGCACCGTCGCTGCCCTAGGTTTGACCCAAGCACCCTTGGTGGGTGCTCTGGGTGCTGTGGCCCTGCTGCAAGTGACAAAGAAGACACCAAAGCTAGAGAGGTTGGCGCTATGGCCTGGACTGTCAGCCTCTCCCAGCACAGGCCATAACACACAGGGCCCTGGTATGGCTAGGCCAGCCTGGTTAGGCTTAAGAGCCTGGCAAGAATGTGGGGCATTGGAGCTGCTGTCCCCATTTGCTGGGCTTTGTGCATCCCTGGCAGGCCACTCCAGTGTGTGGCAGGATTACCTGTCACTATCATCCACCGTGCTGGGTCCTGCACCTGGTCCTAATTCTGAACCACTTAGCCTCCTCCAGAAGCTGATACTGTGGCGTGTACTGCGACCAGATTGCCTGGCAGCTGCCCTAGCAGACCTCACCACCAGCCTACTAGGTCGGCCCCTAGATGAAGACCTGGGTGTCCCTACCATGATCTTTGAACACAGTCAGGCTACTCAGCCCATACTGATCTTGCTGCCACCACCTGGCCACCCTACAGCTACTTTGCATCCTGTGACTATCATCCGGAAACTAGCTGCCAGCCATGAGGTTTGTATCTACTCTCTTGACCCAGAGTGAGTGGGCTTCTATGGGCTGGGATGGAGTGTGGGACTCTGGCCCATCATCCTCATGGGTCTATTTAAATCCCATAATCACACAGACACTTTAGGATTATTGTGGCATAACTCTGAGTCTATCAAGTCACTTCAGGATCACTTTGAATTACTCTCTCTCCTAACGGTCCCTAGACACAGAAGCATCTGCATGTCATCGCACTAGGCTCTGAAGATTGGGATCCTGTCTCAACTATAGTCAACACTCTATGCCAGGCTATGATCCAGGGGCACTGGCTGGTGCTGGATAACTGTCATTTGATGCCTTGTTGGCCAAGAGAACTGCTACAACCCTTGCTGGGACTACTGGATGGAGCCAAGGGTAAGTGTTCTGCTTTGGGATGGCTTCAAGGCTCCTACCCTACACTTGACCCTGAGCTTGAATCCTAGAGCTTCACGGCTGATCTCCAAGTGTGAAGCCTATGCCTTTGGCCTTGTGTCTGACTCCTGTTGTCCCAGTCTTGAATATGGCCCTTGGACTTGTGGGTCAATCTACTAATTACCTGAGGATTCATTTCAGCCCCTTATCTAAACTTAGTGGTCTCAGACTCGGAACTGTTAGCTGAACCAGAAAACAAGAGTGTGGCCACTGTCCACAGAGATTTCCGTCTTTGGCTGATTGCATCTACTGAAGCCAGTGCTTCCTTGCCAGGTGAGGAGCATCCCTTTAGGAGCTCTCAAGTCCTCAGGAGGGAGAGTGACTGGACTATGCTGACTCAGCACTCTGCTTTCTCCACAGGGGTGCTGACCCAGCACTCCATGCCTGTTTTCTGGGAACAGTCCTTAGAACTACGCCGTATCTTGATCGACAGTGTGGATTTGCAGCAAGGACTCTGCATGCAACCCCTCAGTCAGACACTGCCTTTGTTTCTCCTGCATGGTCTCCTACTACACCGACAGCTCTATGGGATAAAGCTGCAAGCACACAGGGGGCGCTGGTGAGAGAGCCACCAGTCCTGGTCAGTCACCCAGCACACATGAGTGTACTTGCATGAGAAAACTGATCTTTGGAACTTCCAAAGAGTGAAGGCAAGGAGGTTTTCTCCCCGGAATTTGTTTGCAATCTCACTTTGAACTGAGCCTTAAAAGCAGAAGCCAGGGCTGGAGAGATGGCTCAGTGGTTAAGAGCATTGCCTGCTCTTCCAANACACAGACAGAATATTGTATGCATAATAAATAAATAAATAAATATTAAAAAAAAGCAGAAGCCAGTTGGGTAAAAACAGGGCTTTTTCTAAGCCGAGGAAATGACTTCAGTGTGGCTGAGGCAGACATGCTGGGGATGGAATAGAGAAAGGTGAAGCTCATCACAAAGGGCTTTTAGGGCCATGGCAAAAGGCCTTGGGTTATCCTGAAGACATCAGGAAGCCTCTGAGGGGGTTTTAAATAGGCCAGGAACCTTGATCCTATCTGTGGAAAGCACCATTCAGACTGAATGTGAAGAACAGACAGAGGGGGTGGGCCTGGAGAGAAAAAAATAGCTTCTAAGGGGGCTCTAAGAAAGCAATCATGATATGGGCAGCAGGGACTAGGGTAGTAGCGTCGGGGTCCAGAATAAATATATGGTGAAGAAGAAGGATGGCTCCTGGACTTCCTCTTAGACAACCAGGTGGCTGGTGACACCTGCCTCTTACTAGGCTAAGAGGTGGAACAGACTTCTAGGGGAAAATGATTATTGCAGTAGAAAGCAAGTTGTACTGGGTTACAAAGTAGTAATGTCTAGTGAGCCCTCCTAAGTCAGAGCTCAGGAGAGAGGTTCACACTGAAGGATGTGAGAGTCCTCAGTATATTTTTATAGACACTGTACTCTCTGTACCCTACCCAGGAGTCAAGTAACCTTGACCAAGATTCTTCAGACCCAAGAGCATCTGTGGGCCAGTCTCAGTAACCCCGGTGCTGCTTTGCTGGAGCTGGCTGGTGAGCTTCTCCTCCTGGCCTCCATATGGTGACCGGACCCCAGAAGACATGGAAACGGGTGGGCTGGAGTGGAAGTCTGAAGGCCAGGATGCATGTGATGGACAAATGCATCATTTTGCTTTGAGGAGTGGTGGAAACTGAAATGACTGAAATTCTGACTTTGTCTGCAGCCTCAGTTTTCTATGGAGGTTCTTTGGGGGACCCAGGAGACAGAGAGGCCCTGATTAGCCTGACGCGAACCTGCCTGGATCCCAAGAGCATGAGTTGGGTCCAGCCACACACACCTCAGTATCTGCTGGCCACTCTGATGCCTAGTCCAGGTAAGCTTCAGGCAAATATCCACCTTGGGGTGGGGAATAGAGCATTGCACTGCAGTCTCCACAGGGGTGCAAATAACATCTGTACCAACGAAGGTATGAGAGGGCAATGTTGGTAGTTGTGGGGTCAGAGGAAGGCCTGCCTCATTGGGTCTGGTGGGGAGAATCTATTGGTTCCTTACATCTAATCCTAAGAGCTAGGGGAACTAGATGCCAGGACAGAGTGCAAGGCCCGGATGCACCTACTGCCCACATCAGCTGAACCTTGTGTCTGCGGACTGAATGAAGGGCCTAAGTCCTGGCTATTGAGACGCCAGAGTCGTGCTCTCCTGAGCATGCTACAGCAGTGTTCACCCACATGGGTTCCTTCAGCTTGTGGAGGAATCAACCAGCGTAAAGAAAGGCGACTTCGGCAACGCCTGGTGCAAGCCAAGAAGAGGCTGGTGGCCCTTCAGGCTTTGCTAACCAACCGTAATCGATCAGGCCAGTGTATCACCCCGTGGGCGGTGCTGGGGCCCAATGCCCGCAGGCCTCTGGAGGGCTTCTTAGAGACAGAGGTGCTGGAACTGAAGCAGCTGGCGGGCATACTGCAGCGTGACCTGGACTGCTTACTGCAGCAGCTGAAGGGTGAGACCCCGTGCACCTCCAGTCGCTGTGCTGCAGTGGCCCATGCTCTTTGGGCAGGACGCCTACCTCGGCCTTGGAGATCCCATGCGCCTGCTGGGCCACAGCTACCCTGGCAATGGCTGCGACAACTGTCCCGCCGTGGGCACCTACTGATTAGCTACCTGGACAGTGGTACGAGCGAAAATGCCAATGAACCAGAGCGCATATTTCACCTGTCAGCTTTTCGCCACCCTCGTCGTCTGTTGCTGGCACTGCGTTGGGAGGCGGCCTTGGAGTCCAGGGTGCCAAGCTCCAATCTTCCTGAAAACCAAGGCTCTGGCTCCAGCAGTCTCCCACCTAAACGTCAGGAGCTGAACAACCACCCTCTGCATATCCGGGTATCTTGGCATCACCCTTTCTGCTCCCCATTCCGCCTCAAAATATGTGATTACACCCCATCCTGTTGACCTTGACCCTGATCTGACACTCATCTTTATAGTTTTGCCTGTTTTCTGGCACCCCCAGGTGGAGAATGGCCCAAATCCCAAGGCTCCTGAGATGGGATTGTTGCTGATCGGGTTACAGCTTCATCATGCAGAGTGGGACCAGATGGATGGGGCCTTGCAGGACAGCTTTTCCAGCCAACCCAGCATTCTGCCTCCTGTCAGCGTCAGCACACAAGCCCGTGGTGCCAATAATACACCAGTCTCAACTGGCCTGGGCATGTACTCCTGTCCCGTATACATGACCGGGCCCCTTGGCACCACTAAGCTTCACAGTAAGAACATCCTGATGCACCTGCCACTACCCACGAAGCTCAGCCCTGACACCTGTATCCAACGGAGAGTCCATGTGTGCAGCCCAACCTTAACCTGAGCCCCGACCAAAATAAAGCTGTAGTGGTGTCAAGAATGACATCTGGGGTTTGGAAGACTGGAGTATGCAGAGTACAAAATGTGGCACACAGGGAAAAGGGCGCTATTGATAGAGGAAGAAGTGGGGCAAAATCTGGGTACTCTTTGGGTACAGGCGTCTGCTGTTAGTTATGTTCACAAAGAATAACCTAGCAATGGATAACTCAAAATTCTGACTCTGCTTAGCTTTCTACTGTGGTCTCAGCACTTGCATTAAATATCCAGTGGGTGGTTTTGAATAGAGAACATTATTTGAAAGTTGCTTAAAGCATTTAGCAGCATTATTGGAAGGCCCCGCTTCTGCCCTACAGCATTCTCTGAATGAGAATCATATTCCCCAAACAAAGGCCAAATGAGACTCATGACCCCTCACTCATTCAACAATAACCAATTGAGCAAGCACTCCTCCATATGAAGTGTTCTTTCAGACACTGAAGAGGCTGTTCAGCACAAATCTCCTGCTTTCCTTGGAAATCTATTTCCCGTCCCATGGAAGTTTCAGGAACGTGTTATACCCTTCAAAAACACCCTCCCAAGGGGCCTCCTTCTAGGCCATACCCTTTAATGGTCCATTCAGCCATTGTTGAAATTAGCACCTTGATTATCCAGTCAGCCTCTAATAGTGCCACCATAAGGGGACTGAGCCTTCTGTGCACATACCCATTTGGGGGATACATCATATCCACACAATGGGACCTCAAAGGGTATTGTTTTTCTTATAATGCAAAGCACACACTCCCCCAACACCCTCTCTGTTTGAGACAGGGTCTTGCTATGTTCCAGCCTGACCTCAAACATTTTCTTTTTTGTTTCAAGACAGCATTTCTCTGTGTAGCTTGACTTGTGCTGGAACTTGCACCATAGACCCAGCAGCCTCTGCCTCCTGAGCACTGGGACCACCACTGGTCCTGTGCGCCACCACTGCCCAGCTAAATTTTTGTTTTTTTTTCCTGGCCTCAAAATTGTGATGTACCTGACTCAGCTCCCCAAATGCTGAAATTAGAGGCCCAAACCACCATATCCAGCTCAAATGCATTTCTCAAAAGTTCACATTCAATTTCCTCAGATCTAAACTCTTAACTGTAAACCCCCATAAAACTCAAGAAATATTCTAATATGTGACACACAGTAAGCATTTCCAAGAGGGTGGAACAGATGGACAAAGAAAGCCTGGAGCAGAGTAAGAGCAAGGGCAGCAGGACATTTAGTCCTGCAGCCAGTTCCCAAAGTACTCTGGTTGCGTGGAGATGCGATGCGAGCTCCAAAGGCATGGGCCATTTGTAGCCCACGTGGCTTCTCTAGACCTTGCTCCACTCCCCCGAGGCTTTCCCTGGCAGGTGCTCTGTGCCCATGTCCTCTCTTACTTTCTAGGGTCTCCTCTGCAACTCCACGCACTCTCGCAACTTCATACACTGTCAGATTTCCCGTGGGGCTTCTGACCCTGCCATCCATACATTGGCCTTCTTTTAGACTTTCCTCTGAAATAGAGGGAAAGCCTGTAATCCCACAACCGTTACACTTTACATGCTTGGAACTCCAGTACCACATGGGCAATGCCAAGGTCTGCTGGTAGCTCAAGCAGTAGCTAATCCTCTTCAATGGCCTCTGAATACATGAATGGATGAACGTGAGGTAACACTTTCCTAGGTGGTCCTAACTGAACAGCTCTCAAAGCAAAATTTTTGAATGAATTGAAACCTTTATACCCATGTGCCTACCATGGGTGGCAGCTAGCCAATTCCTGAGAAACCCTCAGGTACTTTTCTGTTGTTCTGATGCCAAATATTTGGCTGTTTTGTTCTCGGGTTTATGTGCCTAAGTATTTTGTCTGCATGTATGTATACACGCGCTATGTGCATGCCTAGTCCTGCAGCCGCTGGACCTAGTGTTAGGAAAGTCATGAGCTACCACGTAGATTCTGGGAATGAAATTCAGGCCATTTGCGATAGCAACAAGTGCTCTTAATCACTGAGTTGCTGCTTCAACCTCTTTTTATCTTTTAAGACAGGGTTTCATATAGTCAGTCTGAACTTCAACTTGCTATGCGGCTGAGGCTGGCCTTAAATTCTTGATCCCCCTGCCTCGTATCTATCAAGTGCTGGCTGGCATTGATAGACATGCACAACAACATATAGTCTATTTAAGTTTCTTTTTCTTTTGTTTGTTTTTCATGACATGGGTTCTCTATGTAGTCCTGGCTGTCCTGGAACTCACTTTTGTAGACCAGGCTGGCCTTGAATTCACAGATCCGCCTACCTCTGCCTCCCATGTGCTGGGATTAAAGGCATGCACCACCACTACCCGGCTCACTTAGTTTCTTTTTAATGGCCCTAATCTCTTTAATAGCCACATTCCTCTTGGCTTCAACTTTAGTTTTTGTTTCTGCTCAAAGTGAAAGATTTTCAAATTTAACACTTTGCTTTTGGTAACAATTCTTGCTATAGATTTGACTAAAAGAAGCTAGTAATAACCATACCATTTTAATTCAGGCTGGCTGGAAATGTCCTCTGCTGTACAACTAGTATGAATCTTTAAATTAAGCCTCATACAAAGACTCAGGATACTGCTAAAATATAAATAAATTCTTTGCTGGGATTAAAATGAATGATGTGTAATCCAATTCCCCAAGAGAGACCTTATTCTCACCTTTACTAGCAGCATTCTAGCCTTCTGAGTTCTCAGCAGAATGGCCGGTGAAGCATTTCTAACAACATTCTGGGTCCTCCTAGTTTGTTATTCTGCACTTTTCCAAATTCTCCCAAACCACAAAGGTCTAATCACAATAACAAGATTTCTTCTCCAGGATAGATTTATGGTTAGACTCTCTGTTGATGTGACCAACACCTGAAAGAAGCAACTTAGGAAGGTGCTGTTGGCTCATGGTTGCAGGGATCTCAATTCACAGTTGATGATTCATTGCTGTGCACCTCTGGAGACCGGGGCGACGAGCATGAACTGCAGTAAAAGTTGCTCACCTCATGATGGGCAGGAAGCAGGACAGAGGAAAGAGCTGGGGACAAGATAGGGTTTTCAAGGCTGTATCATCAATGACTTGCTTCCTGCAGTTATGCCCTAAAATCTAAAGTGCCTACCAGTTCTCAAATACCAAAGGACCCAAGTGAAGTCTCCTAGTAATGGGGGATGCGAGCCCAAACTGGCCATCTTCTATAACCAGGCAAGGCTCCCAGCATTAGGACAGAGACATCAACCCAGCTACAAAACCTTCAACCTACAATCTATCCTTCCTGTAAGACATGCTGGAGCAATGGTGGCACAGAACTGGCCAAATACTGGGCAGATCCAGGGGAATCCTGAAAGAAGGTGGAAGGATTGCAAAAGCCAGAGGATTCAAAGACAAGAGACCATGGGCCACAGAATCAACTAAGCAGGGCTAATAGTGGCTCACAGAGGCTGAAGCAATAAACAGGGACCCTGTATGTGTCTGAGCTAGGTCCTCTGTAAATATGTTATTGCTACATAACTTGGTGTTTTTGTGCAACTTCCAACAACAGGAGTGTGTGTAGGGTTGTCGCTAACTCCTTTGCCTGCACTTGGGACCTTTTCCATCCTACTGAGTTGCCTTGTCCAGCCTTGAAGGTTTGTGCCTAGGCTTTTAGGCCATGTTTGGTGGATATCCCTGGGAAGTCTGCTTCTGCTTTTTTTTTTTTAAGAAACAGAAGGGGAATTATCTGGTGGGGAGAGGAGGTAAGGCAATGGACTGGGAGGAGTGGAGGGAGGAGAAACTGTGGTCAGGATATAATATATAAGAGAAGAATAAAGGTTTAAAAAACTTTTTAACACGCTAACCACAAAAAAGTTGCTTGTGTTTGGGAAGTGGCTTTAGGTGATAACAGCCTTCTGCTGCACAACCTGGGTGATTTTCAGTGGCTTTGTGATAAATCAGAGTTAAATATTGTTTTGTTAGTTTTCTTTATAGGTGCTTTGTCCCCTTCAATTAGAAGAGCTCTTAAGAGATTACTAGTGCCTCAGAAAAATAGCAATGTATTTCTCACTGAAGTGAAGCCTAAACCAGGAGATCCTATTCATGGGAGCCTCTAGTTTTGGTGATACTCAGGGATTTAGGCACCTCTGCTCTACTGCATCAAGTTGGAAAATATGGAAATGTCCTGGGGAACTGTTTATTAAAATATCCAAGTCTTCCAGGTAGTGGTGGAACACACCTTTAGTCCCAGCACTTCGAGGAAGAGGCAGGTAAATCTCTGTGAGATCAAGGCCAGCCTGGTCTACAGAGCGAGTTCCAGGACAGTCTCCAAAGCCACACAGAAAAACCCTGTCTCAAAAAACCAAAGGGGGAAAAGGAAGAAAAAGATTCAAGTATGAAAGCAGCAGTTTCACTATTAACCAACTGTCTTGACTCCATCACCTTTTGACACACAACTCTATGGGAAGATGAAGAATGTAGTATAGTTGACTTCCTAGGAGGAAAGTGAGTGTGAAGAGCACTGGCATTCTCCGGTATAGCATACATACTGAAGCCACCGTGTATTGGGAAAAGCACTGGCATTCTCTGCTATAACACACATATCTAAGCCACCGTGTATTCTAAAGAGCATTCGAATTCTCCACTATAACCCACACATACCTAAGCCACCATGTATTGTGTCAAAGACATATGTGTCTAGGGATATAGGAGGGAAACAGGAGGAAAGTTTGGAGCCATATGGACACAGTGACTGGTGCTTCTCATTGGCACAAGGAAAGAACTGTCACCTGTTGCCTGGCCTGCATTCCACTGTTTGGCAGGATAAATGTGCATGGGATTCCTTTGGGCTCCTTGAAGGGTCTTGAGGCATGTGGGGACCTTCTCTGGGAAACCTTAGCATTAGGTGAGGCTTTTTTGAACTAGGTGGCAGTGGACACACTGTGTCCTAGTTTGCTGCCTGTAGCTGTGGTAAAACACAAAAGCAACATGGAAAGGAAAGGGTTTATTCCATCCTACAGGTTGGAATCCATCATCAAGGGAACCAGGGCAGGAGCTTGAGGCAGGAACTGAAGCAGAAGCCATAATGTAACTTAACTAGTTTGCTTTCCTTGGTTTATTCAATTACTTTTCTTACAAAGCCCAGGGGTGGCAATGCCAAGAGAGGACTGGACCCTGCACACAATCAATAAGAAAATGCCCCACAGACATGTCTACAGGCCAATCTGATGGAGGCATCTTCTCAGCTGAGATATTCTCCTCCTAAATGACGCTAGTTTGGGTCTATTTGACAAAAACTAACCAGCACACACTGCCAGGGTTTAAGCTATGGACTTGAGGGGCAGTTGGGTTATATATCATAAGGAAGCAACCAAAATCAGTCAATGCAGATGTCCCTGTGGAGAGCTCTAGGTACTTCAGCATCACACACAAGAGTTAACATTTAAGTGTTTGTTTATCTTGGTAGAACATATCAATGATGGATTAATTGAGTACATTTAATCTTCTCTGATATATATTCTTCCATTCCAATCCCCAAACAGAAAAAGTAAAGAATGAGTAAAAAGAGACTGGGGAGATGACTCAGTGGTTAAAAGCACTGACTGCTCCTCCAGGGGACCTGGGCTCAATTCCCAGCACCCACATGGCAGCTCACAGCTGTCTGTAACTCCAGTTCCTGGGGACCTGACACCCATGGCAAAACACCAGTGCATATAAACAATGAGTAAAAGATCATATTCCTCTAATATACTGAAGAGAACAGTTTGATCCCTAGGAGCTACTGATGTGAAATGCGGGAGTGGCAGAGATGGAAAATGTATTTAAGGGTTTTTGTTTTTTTTTTTTAGACTGGATCCTGTCATCATGGAGAATGTAATGTATTTATACCAGAGTACTAACAATTGAACAGCTCCTTGAAGTGAAGCCAAAAGGTGTGGGGGGAGTGCTGTGGCAATCTGAGAGATGTCCAAGTAGTCCAGTAGGTACGGTGTCTCTAGCCAGTTAATGCACCTTTGACAAGAATCAGAACACCAAAAGCACAAATCCCAACTCCTAACACCTTTGAGCTCCTGAACTAAAGCCAAGTCATCAACTGATGAAGTCACAAAACTTACTTCATTAGTTGATGAGTAATGAAGTAAGTCAGATTCCCTGTTATAGTATGAATTTTTTTAAACGTTTAAAACATTTACTGGGAATTTTCTAGTCACAAATAATTGATAAAGTATTTCTGTTGTGAGCATTCTTTTTCTTCATTGAAAAGTAGGATAAGGGGTTGGAAAGCTAGCTCAGGAGTTAACAGTGAGTACTTCTCTTGCAGAGGACCCAAGTTCAATTTTTCACATCCTCATCAGGCAGCTCACAGCTCTTTAACTCCAGCTCCAAGAAATTTCATGTCTCTGGCCTCTGCCACTGCAATATATATCTATATATATATACACACACATATACATACATATATATACACACATATACATACATATATATACACACATATACATACATATATATACACACATATACATACATATATATACACACATATACATACATATATCCCAGATATGTAATTAAAAAATAATTAAAAAATCTTTAAAGTAGGACAATTAGAGAGTAGACTGGCACGATGAAGTGCTTGCAGGAAGCAGGGTTTATAGTGAGGTGAACAGAAGGCACATCCAGACACAATGACAATTGTGTGACATGCTCACCCTCATTAGCTTAAGGGGTTTGGGGTTTAGATCTGTTTCAGGGTCCATTTTTTTTTTTGAGACAGGGTTTCCCTGTGCAACAGTCCTAGCTGTCCTGGAACTAGCT